>PVIU01000139.1:188375-336253 GCA_004026605.1 Ondatra zibethicus
GCTGCTATGAACATAGTTGAGCACATGTCCTTGTGGCACGATTGAGCATCTTTTGGATATATACCCAAAAGTGGTATTACTGGGTCTTGAGGAAGGTTGTTTCCTAATTTTCTGAGAAATCGCCACACTGACATCCATAGGGGTTGTACCAGCTTGCATTCCCACCAGCAATGCAGAAGTGTTCCCTTTTCTCCACAACCTCTCCAGCATAAGTTGTCATCAGTGTTTTTGATCTTAGCCATTCTTACAGGAATAAGATGGAATCTCAGAGTTGTTTTGATTTGCATTTCTCTGATGACTAAGGATGTTGAACATTTCCTTAAATGTCTTTCAGCCATTTTAGATTCCTCTGTTGAGAGTTCTTTGTTTAGGTCTGTGCTCCATTTTTTTATTGGATTATGTGATCTTTTGGAGTCCAATTTCTTGAGTTCCTTGTATATTTTGGAGATCAGACCTCTGTCTGATGTGGGGTTAGTGAAGATCTTTTCCCATTCTGTAGGCTGTCGTTTTATCTTGTTGACTGTATCCTTTGCTTTACAGAAGCTTTTCAGTTTCAGGAGGTCCCATTTATTAATTGTTTCTCTCAGTGTCTGTGCTGCTAGGGTTCTATTTAGGAAGTGGTTCCCTGTGCCAATGCGTTCAAGCGTACTTCCCACTTTCTCTTCTGTAAGGTTCAGTGTGGCTGGCTTTATGTTGAGGTCTTTGATCCATTTGGACTTGAGTTTTGTACATGGTGATAGATAGAGGTCTACTTTCATTTGTCTACATGTTGATATCCAGTTATGCCAGCACCACTTGTTAAATATGCTTTCTTTTTTCCATTTGATATTTTTTGCTTCTTTATCAAATATCAGGTGTTCGAAGATGTGTGGATTGATATCCGGTATTTTTGGTTTTTCAAGACAGGGTTTCTCTGTGTAGCTCTGGTTGTCCTGGAACTAGCTCTTGTATACCAGGCTGACCTCAAACTCACAGAGATCCGCCTGCCTTTGCCTCATTCTCTAAAAGGGGTCCCTAGAATACATTTTCCCTAATTTTTTCCCATGATATTTATTGAGCTCTACATTTTTCTCTGCTCCCCTCCCTGCCTCTCCCTTGCCCCCTTCAACCCTCCCCCAAGGTCCCCATGCTCCCAATTTACTCAGGAGATCTTGCTCTACATTTTTCTCTGCTCCCCTCCTTGCCTCTCCCCTATTTTTCCCTAATTTTTGACTTATACACTTCACACATATATTAGGAATCTCACATAGAGTCTCCTCTTTTTCTCGGTAGAGACTGACTTGGGAGCAGTCTCCCCTGCTTTGGAATCTCCAGAGCACAGTGACCTAGACCTTGAATGCTACATTAATTTCTACTTAAATTATGTGTTTGGACTCATAAATACTTCTCTGTCAAATCCCATGTTTCCTGGAGGAAAGGTTGTATTATATATATCATCACATTCCTTAGTATACCCCACACAGTACCACATACATAATATGTATTTAAAATGTTCATGGAACTGGGGATGGTGGCACACATCTCTAGTCCCAGCACTCAGGAGGCAGAGGAAGGCTGACCTCTGAGTTCAAGGCCAGACTGGTCTACAGAGTGAGTTCCAGGACAACCAGGGCTACACAGAAAAACCTGTCTCCAAAAAAACAAAAACAAATGTTTATGGGACTAGAGAGATGGCTCGGCAGCTTAGAGCACTTGTTGCTCTTGCAGAGGGCCCAGGTTTGAGTCTCAGCACCACATAGGTGCTCCCAAGCATTCCTAATCTCAGTTCCAGGAGGATATGATGCACTTTTCTGACCTCCATGGGCACCAGGCATGTGCACGGCACACATACATACATGCAGGATGCAGGCAAAGATGCATTCACATGAAGTAAAATGAATAAATCTGCATGATGTGGGATTCCCCTCTGTATGCTGTGAATACCATTGGTTAATAAAGAAACTGTTGTGGGCTGGGTGGTGGTGGCGCACGCCTTTAATCCCAGCACTCAGGAGGCAGAGGCAGGCGGATCTCTGTGAATTCAAGACCAGCCTGGTCTACAGAGCTAGTTCCAGGACAGGCTCCAAAGCCACAGAGAAACCCTGTCTCAAAAAACCAAAAAAAGAAAAGAAAAACTGTCTTGGGCTTATGCAGGGAACAGAGGTAGGCAGGGAAAACTAAACTGAATGTTGGGAGAAAGAAGGGGGAATTTAGAGAGAAGCCATGGAGCCGCCACCAGAGACAGACATTCTGAAACCTTGCTGGTAGGCCACGAGTCTTGTGGTAAAATATAAAATAATGGAGATGGGTGAATTCTAGATGTAAGAGCTAGCTAGCAATATGCTTAAATAAGTTGCCAAGCAGTGATTTAAATAATACAGTTCCTGTGTGTTATTTCGGGGCTGAGCAGCTGGGAAATGAACAAGCAGAGGGCAGCTAGAAACCAACAAACGGCCTCCCTACAACAAATTACCACCTAACATGGTTGACTAATTCCATGTAAAACTAAAACTAAGAAAGCTTGGAAAGGAATTCTAGACACTAATAAACAAAGTTTAGCCGCATTTTTCCCCCAAATGGGCTCTGCTTGCTAGCGACATGCTGAAGCTCCTTTTAAAAAGGTTTTCCTGATTCAGCACTAGAAGAAAAAAAGCTGCAGTTTCAAAATGGCAGCTTCCTGGTTTGCCAGCAGGAATGTCTCTGGCTCTTTTGGGAGGTTCAGCTATGGAGCACTTGAATGGGGTTTGTGGGCCCGGGTGCTTGTATGCCCACTTGGGAAAGTAGCTGAGACCATTGCCTGCAGCTCAGCACCTCCGGCCTGGGCAGGCAGCAGGATCAGGACTGCTAGGAGTGCACAGGCAGGAGAGCATGGCGGATTCCTGCCGCCATACACAGAGATATTTCCAGGCTGCGCAATGCACTGCATGGCATATTTAGCTATTACTCAGATAAAAAGGGTTTATGTGCTGCATGCTCATTCTCAGAGTTAAAGTGCTGAGCATGGCTCCTACTTGGCGGTTCCAGAGCTGGCAGTAATGGGACCTCCACCATTTTGAAAGTGGAGAGAGAGAGAGCCAGCATCCAGAGCAGCTGCAACCAAGCTGCTTACCATTTTGAAAGCTCTTCAAGATAGTAAAGAATTACAGATACACAATAAAGACAGATTTAGACATAAAAGACCTCTAAATGGGTCACAGTGTGTTTAAGAAATGTATGTAGGCTTGGGAGAGAGAAGGAAAAGAATATAGATAGTTATAAAAATAAGTAAATGGTTTTTTAAAAAATAAAACAAAGTCTTTAAAGAGACAGAGTATAGACAGTCATAGATTAAAAGGAGTAAAAAAATAATAATAAGCCACGAAAAGATGGAATGTACACAGGGAGTCTGGATTGTGTATATTATTGTGTTTTCTTTTAATTTTTTTGTCTGCGAATGAGCTAAGTACAGAGAGACATTTTATTGTATGGGCTGCTAAGCTAAACTAGCATATATATTTTAAAGGCATCTTGATTTCAGGATTTGGGTCTAAGGATATGTTGCTTTGAAAAAGAGGTTCTGCTTTTGTTTCCACAGAGGATGAGAACCTGTGGACTGCTTCCAGACTAATGTGGTTTGATGGAACAAGACCTCCTGAAAGGTCGCCATGAATACTGTCCAAAAATTACTTTGCCCAATAAACAGCAGGATGCAGTTTGGAGAAGAACTATGCTCATATTCCCAAATACTGTTTATAAATGTTTCTTTACATTTAAAGGGGATATGCTATAGAGATTTGCATTGGTATGGATCTTGGTTTACTGATACAGATTTAAGGTCAATTTAGTTATACTGTGTATATGTATTTCTGCTCTTGATTAGGTATTGTGTTTGCACAGCTCATTTAAAAATGTAATGTATAATTAAGAAATATATAAATATATAAATTAAGAAATATGTAAACAGGTTAATAGATGATTATAATAGTCAAGCTTCTAGTCATGTTAGTTAGGTTTTCTAGATACACAGAGTTATATTTCAGTTAGATAGGTAATCTTCAAATCTTTCAGAGACCTTCAGAATATGGTATTTAAAATGTTTTAAGAGCTTAAGACTTTTCATGACAGTGAGACACATCTGCTCCTGGCAGCATCAGCATCAATTACTTCAAAAGGAAGATGGGCATCAAAGAGGCTCCTCATGGAGTTTGCTAGCCATTTGGGCAAGAAACTGCTCTTCTCTGGACTGCTTGATGAATTGAACATGCAGAACCCACAGAGAAATGACTGCTAAACTTGCCTAAAGGTGAGACGATCTTTTGGGGTTCCTGCTTCATGAAAGACTCTGCTAGACACTCTGCAGGATACAGAAGAAAGTGACTGGCAAACTGCCAATATAGGCAGAACTGTCTTTGAAATTTCCTGCCTCATGGAAAAGTCTGCTGGATACTTATGGGCCTGTAGGCTGAAGATGGATGCCCCAACAGTACAGAAGAATTTTGGGTGACTATCCGGGTAGCGAGATATCTCTGTCAATTCTAGCGTTTTGGAAGTTGCTTACAATGCACTTCCTGTTTACTTAGGTAAAAATATCATATCCTTCCGGAGTCTTTGGTGGAGTTGAAGAATTGATAGTTATTATTATAGTTTTCCTTAGTTATGATAAAAGATAAAGTAGACATAAATATTGTAACTGTAATTCTTGCTTGATAACTTTTTGTTATATATAATTTTACTACGTTAAAGTTAAACCTTTTTATTTAAACAGAAAAGGGGAGGTAATGTGGGATTTCCCTCTGTATGCTGTGATTACCATTAATGAGTAAAGAAACTGCTTTGGGGCTGGAGAGATGGCTCAGTGGTTAAGAGCATTGCCTGCTCTTCCAAGGGTCCTGAGTTCAATTCCCGGCAACCACATGGTGGCTCACAACCATCTGTAATGAGGTCTGGTGCCCTCTTCTGGCCTTCAGGCATACATGCAGACAGAATATTGTATACATAATAAATAAATATTTTTTTTAAAAAAGAAACTGCTTTGGACCTATAGCAGGGCAGAACTTAGCTAGGCGGGAAAAACTAAACTGAATGCTTGAAGAAAGAAGGGTGGAGTCAGAGAGAAGCCATGTAGCCCCCCGGAGACAGATGTTGGAACCTTGCCAGTAGGCCACGAACCTCGTGGTAAAATATAAAATACTGGAGATGGGTTAAATTAAGATGTAAAAGTTAGCAAATAAGAAGCTAGAGCTAATGGACCAAGAAGTGATTTAATTAATACAGTTTCTTTGTGATTATTTTGGGAGTCTGGGCAGCCGGGAAACCAACAAGCAGCCTCCTACAACATTTGCAAACAAACTTCATGGGATAGTTTCTACATAGAAATGTTGGTTAGATGAATGGCCATTCTTTGTGAAGTGATGGAGGACCCACATTAAAGTACAAATAATATTTAGGGGAGATGATTTAGCAGTTCTGAGCACCAGCCACTCTTGTTTGGGTTCCCAGCATCTACATGGCATCTCACTACTGTCAACTCCAATTCTAGAGGCTCTGATGCCCTCTTCTGACCTCTGTGGGCACTGCATGCATGCTATGTAGAGGTCAAACACTCACACATGAATAAAAATAATTTTTTTTTCGAAACAGGGTTTCTCTGTGCATCTTTGACTGTCCTGGAACTCACTCTGTAGACCAGGCTGGCTTCAAACTCACAGGGATCCACCTGCCTCTGCCTCCCAAGTGCTGGGATTTAAAAAAGCATGTGTGCCTCCACCGCCCAGCAAAACAAATATTTTAAGAATGTTTTTAAGTATATCCAGCAACTTTCACATCACAAAATGTAAGTGCTCACACCCTCTAAGAATCTTAAGGAAGGAAAAGTATTTCCCCCACTACCTGATGTTTGGACCTTGGATCGTCCCCACATATTGTGCCTTTGAGTGCACTGGCCTGCAGCATTGACCCTTGAGTAGAGTGGAGCTTCCTCTTTATGATCAGTCTGTAAACACACAATCCCACACGAAAAGAACGGGAACGCCCAGAAATAAAAGAAGTTACTTCAAAAAGTAGGGCTCTGGCCTGGCAGTGGTGGTGCACCCCTTCAGTCCCCGCACTTGGAAGACAGAGGCAGGAGAATCTCTGTGAGTTTGAGACCAGCCTAGTCTACAAAGCGAGTCCAGGATAGCCAGAACTGTTATACAGAGAAACCCTGTCTTGAAAAACAAAATGAAACAAACAAAAAAAATTAGGGATCTAGAATTAGAATAATGCTTACTGTATATAGGCACTGCACTAAAAATGTAATGTTATCTCATCTAATCCTTAAAATCCTGACATAAACTGGGTGGTGGTGGAGCACGCCTTTGATCGCAGCACTTGGGAGACAGAGGCAAGCAGATCTCTGTGAATTCAAGGCCAGCCTGGTCTACAGAGTGAGTTCCGAGACAGCTACAGAGAAACCCTGTCCCAAAAAACCAACCAAACAAACAAAAAATAACCTTGAGGTGTGGGCCTGGCTCAGCACTTAAGAGCATTTGCTTCTCTTGCATAGAGGAACAGATTTGATCCCTAACACCCACATTTGGGGCACGCGGGGGGGGGGCGGGGGTCATAACCATCCTTAACTCCAGTTCCAGAGGATCTGACACCATTTCTGACCTCCATCAGCACTCACATGGTACACATACATACATGCAGGCGTAACACCTACACACATAACTAATAGGCCTTAAAACAAAAACATGGTTTGGCATAATCATTACCCGTATTTATGCCCATGAGGAAACTGAGGCTCAAGAGGTGTAACAAGTCTGCACCCAAATCACATCCCATGCTGTCATTCTTGCTCAGCCCGTCTCACCACCCCCGAACCTTTTTTCTCCTTCTTGCATTTAGTGAGGGGCAGTGACTCTAGCTGTAGGTAAATTGCATGACTAGAAAACACCTCGGTGGGGATTATTTGCTTCAAGCTCCTTTTTAATTTATTTTTTATTTTATTTATTTTATTTTATTGAGACAAGTTCTCACTATGTAGCCTTGGCTGGCCTGAACTCGATACGTACATAGGGCTGGCCTTGAATTCATAGAGATCCACTTTTCATCTAAAGGCATGTACCACCACATCCTGCTTAAAGGAACTTGGGATCAACGAAATTCCCATTGTATGGGGGCGGGGACAAGGACGAATACTGAAGCTGGGGGTCAGCCTGGGGTTCCAGCTCTTTGGAGGCAGAATCCGGTCGAATCTGCTGGTCTCCCAGGCAGAAGGGTTCTCCTTCCACATTCTCTCAGCACCCACTACGCCCGCCTGCTGTGCGCTCGTGCAGGAGTACCTGTCTGCGGCGGGCTCGAAGGCTCTCCGCTGAGGGCGACAAGATTTAGAGATTGGCTCAAGACGGAGCGGCACGCTGAGGCCCCGGGAGAGCGCGGACGCCGGGACACCCCGGAGAACTTGGCAGCGCTGGTCCCGGGAGGCAGCTCCCCCCACTTTGTCCTCGTAATGGTCTGCAGACCCGGTAACCTAGCTCCTAGCTTCTAAGGGAGCAACATTCTAACCCCTCACAGCACAGCTAACTGTCCGGCTTACCCGAGGGTCGAGGTTCCCATGGAAACGAGAAGACGGTCTTTGCACCTGCGCAGTTGCGCTAGACAAGCTGGGAAATGTAGTTTTCAGGTGGTCTCTGCGAGGCCTGAGGAATGGCCACAAGATGGCGCCCGAGCGTCGCGTTTGGTTCTCACGAGCCAGAGTCTCTGCTTTCGCTGTTGCTGTGGTCTGAGGCGAGGCTGCCGAGGCCGCCGAAGCCTGAAAGGTCATACTCCGGTACGGCGCGGGCTATGAGGTGTCCACGGTGCGGAGTAGAGGCGGAAGCACGAGCTCTGAGGAGGGTTTAATTTTACTGTGTTTTTAAACGGCCTAAAGAGGCCCTGGGCCAGGAGAAGGCTTTGAAGACCTGAACTAGCCCAAGGTGGGGCTACCTTGAGAGATGCGAGCTCCTCCTTATCCCAAGTGTTCAAGTAGGGGCTGCGGTGTCAGGTGGGAATTGAATGGGAACCTGGGCACAGGATTTTAATGTCCCTGCCTGTTGGAGCTGGGTGTTTCCAGGCGGTTCTCCACCGCTTGAGCACTATTGTAAAACCAGAGAACTGACCTCTGAGAAACAGACGTCTCAGTGCCGGGAGTGAGGCTCCTGGATTGAAATCTAGAAACCCAGGATCTGACTGAGGCTCTCCTAGATTCAGTAGTTTCTTCTAAGGCTTGGTTCCTAAACAGCAGTGGTTTTGGTTGTAAGGCCTGGCCTTTGCCCGCCCGCCCGTCTGACAGTACTGGAAGGTGACTTGGGCGTGTAGGCTGGATGGCCCTTTAAGGAGGTAGACATTCCCATTGCTGTAAATAGGTGCAACTTCCTGGAAGGAAATTAGGCAATGTCTCATGAAATAAAAAAACGCAGTCTTTGCTTTAGCAATTTTAGAAATATGTCCCACAGATTTAGTAGCAAACAAAATATTTTTGTAAATGAAAATACAGACAAGAGTACTTAGTGAAATGTTACTTGGAATAGGATTTTAAAAAATGTTAAGTAGACTGTTTATCAGTGAATGGCCTCTTATATAGCCTGGCAAGTGGCACAAACCTTAAATCCCGACCCTGTAGCCCTGGCTGTACTGGAACTCACTCTGTAGACCAGGCTGGCCTCGAACTCACAGAGAGCCACCTTTTGAGTGCTGGGATTAAAGGCGTGTGCCACCACCGCCCTGCTTAGAATTTTAATATACTATTGTCTAGGGCCAGTGAGAGGACTCAGTGGATCAAGATACCTGCCACCAAGACTGAATACCTGGGTTCAGTCCTTGGAACCTCCACGTTGAGAGAGCTGATTCCCTCTGCTTGTTCTCTTGCCCTCCATCCACAAGCTGTGGCATATGGGCACATGCACACACACAAGTATAAAAATGTAATTAAAATTTTAAAATGCTATCACTTACATTTCCAAAGAACACATACTACTGGATTTGATTACATAACCATCCTTGGAGGCCTCAGAAGCTATGAATAGCCATTGCCCATGAAGATGGAAGTGAGGCACTAAAGAGTAAACAGAGACTAAATTCTTCTTTTCTTTTATTTATTTATTATGTATACAATATTCTGTCTGTGTGTATGCCTACAGGCCAGAAGAAGGCACCAGACTCCATTAAAGATGGCTGTGAGCCACTATGTGGTTGCTGGGAATTGAACTCAGGACCTTTGGAAGAGCGGGCAATTCTCTTAACCTCTGAGCCATCTCTCCAGCCCCTAAATTCTTTTCTGTTAAGCTCTTTAGCAATTGTTTGAACTTTGTATACACATTGTAATTATCTGTCTGTATTTCTGATGCAAACAGTTTCCTTCTCTGCCTTTGTTTCCCCAATGCTGAATCCTTCTTTCTAGGGTCCTAGTAATAGGGGGCTGGAAGGAACGGAGTTCATGACTGTGTCCCTGCTTTTTTAGCTGAGCAGGAAGCGGGGCTGCCCTCCCAACCCTCGCCTCCCCAGCCCTCCGCCCTAGTCTCGGCAGTCTGGTGTGACTCCTGCTTAGCTGCTGGAGGGAAAACAGCCCCATGTTTGCTCAGTACCTTGGGTCAGTAATGAACTAGCTTCACTGTACTCCTCCTTCTCACCCTATGCACACCATCAGATGGGTTTAAATGACTCTTATTTCAGAGAGCACTCAGAAGCTGAACTCTAGCTGTGCGTAAACAAAAACCAAAGAGAAGTGGAGGTGGCGGTGATGGGGGGCAGTGCTTATGGCTTCCCAGGTTTGCTTTGTTTAGTGCAGCGACTTGGAAGTGCTATAGCCAAGACTGAGACTCCACCACCCTCCAGACTTCTCCACTTTAAGGTTAGGACAGGACTGGACTACCCCAAGGCTTTGGGAAAGACACTTTCAAGACACTGGACACGCATGTCTGGCCTCAGTCTTGGCACTGAACATGCTTACCCGGAACCAGTGGAGTATGTCATCGTGTCCTGAAACACAGAGCATGATCTTGGGACTAGGATGAAAATGACATCTCTTTCTTTTTGTTCTCGGTTTTTTGAGACAGGGTTTCTCTGTGTAATCCTAGCCGTCCTGGAACTCACTCTGTAGACCTGCCTGCCTCTGCCCCCATGTGCTGAGATTCAAGGCGTACCTGGCTTTGAAGGTGATTCTTAGGATCCAAACATCCTCAAGAACTAGCAACAAATTTATTATGTATACAATATTCTGTCTGTGTGTATGCCTACAGGCCAGAAGAAGGCACCAGACTCCATTAAAGATGGCTGTGAGCCACTATGTGGTTGCTGGGAATTGAACTCAGGACTTCTAAAGGAAGTCCAGCGTAAGGACAGGCTTCATTTGTCCAGGTAGGCAACACAGTTCCTGTTTCCTCACAGTTAATTCCCTGTGCCAGCAGAACCACCAGTTTGATGCCCGTTATATGCCTGTTCCCCTTGCACCTGTTGATGGGCAGGATGGCTAACATTTACCCAGGCTGTACCCTAGAGATGAGGAGATAGCACTGGCTACCCCTTTCCCTCCCCCAACACACCACTCAACCAAAACAGGTCTGTCACAGGACACCTGAGAGACGAGAGAAAGCTGGAGCAGGTAGGAGAGGCGAAGTGTGGTGTGTCAACAGAGAAGGATCTGATTGAAAAACAGATGGCTTTGTTACCAAATGGAAAAATACTTAGTATGAAAATGGTTTTATTTCTCAGGACAAAGCCAGATACTATTTGACTATGAAAAACTTGACTGGCCAGATATCTTCAAGAATAAGAAGACTCCCTTTAGCCCAGTGCCCTGTGACCCTGAGGGCCACGGAAGAACTCAGGGCAGCAGCAGAGACTCTGGTCAGCTGTGAGGGTAAGGGGGCTGTGAACCCCTCAGAGCCTGTGGGGCTGGGGACTGAAAGTGGTGTCTGCCTCTGTGGCCACTGGTCCCCTGGCCTAGCTGCCTGTAGGACTGTGGTGGGAGAGGGTGGAAGGAGCAGGACGGACTGGCCAGAAGTCGAGGGCAAGGGGGACATGAACCAGAAACTTGCCCCAGAAATTTCTGGCTTTAATTCCATGGCTGCATAAAGTGTTAGAGAGTTTGTGGGAAATGAAACTAGGGTGTTACTACCCTTAAAGGCACCTGGAATGGGTCTACCCATATACCTTATGTAAAAAAGTCTTGAGCCCTTGACAGGTAGACATGGGTCTGAGACCTAAGGCTGCAGGAAGTGACAAAGGTCTAAGGACTGCTGGGGAGGAGCTGTATGGAGTGTGCGGGCCCATGGGGGCAAAGGGTGCTCATCTGAGGAGTCTGCTTAGTGTCTAGGGGACATAGTGTAGAGGCCTAGGCCCCACCCTCCTCTCTACTGTCATCTACACTGGCCTGCCTCACCACTCTCCGGAGCCTCGGTGGAGAAGACATACCAGCCTCCCCCTGCCCTCGCCCCTGCTCTTGGAAGGCCTGGGTCCTGCTGGCCACCAGGGCAGCACTGTGAAGGGCAACCACAGACTGGCGAGACTTCAGGGCAGGCCAAGGCCCCCTGCGAACTCGCTGACCACCTTTGGCTGTTGAAAGCTGAGAGAAGCGGCGAAGAGGCTCTTCATCTGAAGACTCATGGGAAGAGAAAACCTGGGTGGGGGAGGAAAAGCCACAGGGCGCTCAGAGCCAGGAAAGGGGTAGGTACACACTTACCAGGGGAAAAGCAGCACCCAGCCGGTTCCTTGGCTCACCTGCTTGAGCTTTCTTTGCTCCCTAGAACCTGACTTCAGCCACCTTCCCCTCTCACCCCCTCTGCCTTTGCACATTCAGTCCAGTGAGCCACGGCTGCAACCCTAACAGGTGCCAGGACTGGAAGGAGCTCTGTGGACACCAGCGGCTGGGTGCCTCACAGGACACTTGCCTCTGACAATACCCACCATTATCCCCACGCCTCCCTATTGGTCTATACCCTGCACCTAAATGTTCTGCCTGCACAGATTCCTTCTTTTGGGTCAGCCATGTGACCTCATGTCACATGTGAGTCCTGGCTTCCTCAGGCAAGGGCCAGCTTCCTGTCCTAGCTTGTGCCCAACAACACTCAGCACACAACATGCTTGTGACTTAATCAGTAGGTGGACTGTGGGAGCGCAAAGGCCCTTCTCTGCTCTGTCCTTTGCTGTGTGGCTCCTCGGCACACAGGACAAACTTTAGGAATGCTCTCCCCTATGCTCTCTAGTGCAGGGAGCTTTTCCAGCCATCAGCTGGCATTGGAGCTCATGGCCTGGGGACGATGCTCACTCAAAAGCTAGGAGCCAAGGCCCTTAGGAAACGAGCCAGTTTGTCAGGCTGGGACAGGACTGTTCCGTGTTACAAGTCAGACCTGCAACTGCTTAGCCCCTGGGGCCACTGCTCTTGCCTGGCTTGGCATAAAAGGAGGAGCCCAAAGGTGGGCCCCATCCTTAGGTACTCAGGGTGTCTTGAGTTGCCTGGCACAGAAAAGTGTAAGGTGGTCAGTGTGGAAGAGGCAAGACAACAACCTACTGTGAGGGGCCTACCGGAGCCCTAAGTTAAGCTCTAGCATTTGCTCCCATATTCGCTTCTGCAAGACAGAGCTCTCCAGCCCAGACTCACCTCGGGCAGGTCTCCAGCCTCTGGGGTACTCTCTGGCTCTGAAGAGGGCTCCAGGAGACTGATGGAGCGCATGACTCCTCGGAGATTGATGCGGGGCCTCAGCCCAAGCTCTTCTTTGGGGGTTTCCTTGCTTTCCTCCAAACCCATAACCATCACCTCCCCACTGCCCCCTGGTTCTGGTGGAAGAGGTGGCAATGGTGTCGAAACTTCAGGTGCCACGGGCTCCTCGGGGGAGACCACACCCACTTTCCGCTCCCAGACGTGGCTCTGTCGGCTGTGAGGAGGTGGCTCTGAGTCAGCTTTGAGTGACACAGCAGCCACCCCCCAGTATACACATCAACTTCTCCCTTGTCCCCTCCCTCTATACCTGGCAGTTAGAATGCCCTGGTAGGTCTGTAGCTGGCGCAGGAAGCCAGGGTTGGGGCGCACGATGGGCCGGAGCTCCTGCACATGGATCAGGGCTTGCTCCAAGCCCCAGCCATACTGTTTCATGGCATAGGCCAGCACCGTGGCAGCAGAACGGCTGACACCCATCTTACAGTGGACTAGCACCCGAGTGCCTTGTGCTCTGTGGAGGTGGGATGTGATCAGTCCATTCTCCCTCAACCCCAGTAGCCTGTAGACTGGCAAGGGGCAGATAAGGGCCCAGCAGAGAGGACATGAGGATAGAGCGGGCAATGAAGGAAACAGAACCAACGGCAAGATGAGCAGGAGGAGGGCACCAGTCCCCACTGGAAGCTGGGGCTTAGCCAGTTCTATGTGGGCTGGGACAGCAGAAGCTGGGAGGAGCCCAACCTGGCATCCTCAATGAAGCGGTGTGTCTCTTTCCAGTAGGGCAGCAGCTGTGTGGACTCCTCATCCCAGACACGCACGTTGTGATAGGTGAAGCGGTCAGGGAAGAAGTTGTCAATCTCTCGGGCCATGTTCAGGATGTGGCTTACCCTGTACCGGGGGTCCAAAACCAGACTGATGTGGCCAAGGAACCAGGCTCACTGGCCATTTCTGTTTGGTTCTGAGTCAGGGGATGACAACACTTGGAGCAGGAAGAGAGCTGAGCCAGCAGCCGATCGACCTTGGGCACACTGTTTGATTCTGGCTGGGAATGAGTTTCCCTGATGAGGCGGCAACACTAACCCTCTTCCATGGTTCTGAGAACTTAAGCTGAGGTTAGGGCTCTCAGCAACAGGTGATAAGGGCTATAGCAGGCCTCCCAGAAGCCCATGGTGGGGATGGCAGGTTCCTTTCAGAAGTGGCAACTGCATCCCTACTAGAAGAAGGTATTTTCTTCTGCCTGAAGAGATGGCCAGGTGGGAAGGAACCTCTTCTGCTTGGCAAGAGTCCACCAGTGCCCCTCGTCTCAGCACAGCTCAGACCTCATTTCTGCACTATCAGGTGTGCTTAGTGGGGCCGATGGCCAGGCTGTTGAGGCCTTAGAGCCCAAGTGAATTCAACATCCCCAGGACTGGATTAAAGCAGAAAGAGCAGTGCTGAGGATGATCTCAGGTTCCAGAAACTGGTCCCGGAAGGCTGAGAGAATGACTGGCAATCCTGAGGCTGGGAACCCTACCTGTTTCTCTGAAGTTCCTCCAGATTGGCAGCATTCCACTCAGAGCCCTGTGGAGTGGGAGCAGAAGAGCACCGGGCTCCTGTGGCTTGCCTCTAGCTACTGGACCTGTCATGGTAGCTGCATGGGTGACCTGGTCCCTACCTCTAACAGCCTGCACTCACCAAGTAGAGATGGGGGAAGATGCGGGAGGCCCGGTCTTGTTGGGCCATGAGCAGCAACATCTGGTTGTCAATAAAGTCACGGTACTGCTGGAGAGGGCATCCCAGACGCAGCTCCAGGGCCTGGCGGATCTATGGGTATGGTGCAAGGGAGAGAGTCCAGGTCCCCATGCCTGTGAAATCTCTGAGGATGGTACCCTGTCCCATCTACACAGAGCTAAAGTCAGGATTGGGGAATGCCTCAGGGCTGGAGGAGAGCAAAATGAGAAAGGCCCTAAAAAAAAAAGGTGAGTCTCAGGCCCCGAACCCAGCCACCCTGCCTACCTCTTTGGAAGTGACATTCTCTAGGTCACTGCTGTCCAACACCTGCCACAACTCAGCCAGGATCGCCTGCTCCATCTGCTCCTGTTCTGAGGCCCTGTAGTGATCCTTCAGTAAGAGGCCTTTTCCTCACTGTGGTCCCACCCCCTCCTCCATCCTTCCCCTCCCCAGCACTGACTGTCCAGGCTCAGCAATAGGTGGTCGCAGGGACTCCAGGTCAGACATGGCCATCCACTCATTGAGGCAACCCTGGTCAGAGTTCAGTTTCTCCTGATAGTGAGTGGCCCAGACAAGGGCACTGCCTCCAGGCACAAGGCCACTGCCTAGAGCCACCTCACATGCCTGGTGCAACACCTGCAGCGTGGCCCTGGGACAAGAAAGAGAGGCTAAGACACTTGGTCTTACTTGGTTCCCTCTCCTGGGCCTGGAGGGCATCTCCCAAGAAGAGGCTGGCCTAAGGCTAGGCTGCTGCAGCACTTACCACATGGTCTGGATGGAGATGGGCTTGAAGATTCGGCTCAGACCACCAGATGTCACACTGAAGCCCCTGCAGGAGACCCAGGGACCAAATACCAGGCTGTCAGAGAACCTGCTCATTTGTCAGGTGGCGGGGGGGGGGGAGGCTGAGGCCCAGAGTTAGGTGACTTTCCCAAGATCATGCAGTAAAAGAGTAGGCCCCAGCTCTAGTCCCATTGCTTTTTAACGCCTGCCTCCCCTTTCTCCTCTTCCTCCTCCTGTTGCCATCTCTTACCCATCGCCATCCAGGTAGACCTGGGTATCACTCCAGAGGGGCAAGACCAGGCCCAGGGTACAGCTGTGAGAGCTAACAAGGGACAGGAGACCCATTGGCCCTTAGCACCTCACATCTCTGCCCCAGCCCTCCTCTCCCTGCTCCTACCTCCTGTCAGGAAAATCCACCCCCAGAAGAATGGTCTCCTGACTCAGACACTCTCCTGTGGATACTACCAGCAGATAGCGGAGTCTTGGGGGCCGGGCTGCCTCCAGCTGGGCTGCCTGAGAAAATGAAAGAAGCCCAGAATCACAGGAGATCCTGGCTCTGTCCCTTCGCTCCCACACAGACACATCTTGCTCCTTGCTAGCCCCTGCTCCCCCCAGCTCCCACACAGACACATCTTGCTCCTTGCTAGCCCCTGCTCCCCCCAGCTCCCACAGAGCTCATCGGTGGCTACTTGAAGACACAGTGATACTCAAATTTTGCAGTTTATGGCTCAACAAACTGCCTTTAGAAGCCTTAAATGGGGAGTATAAGAAAAGGAGCGGAAGCTGGGTGCAGGGACACAACTTTAATCCCAGCACTCGGGAGGCAGAGGCAGGCGAATCTCTGAGTTTGAGGCCAGCCTGGCCTACAAAGGGAGTTCCAGGACAGCTAGCATTGTTACACAGAGAAACCTTGTCTCGAAACACTGCCCCCCCCAAAAAAGAGGGGAGGATAGCACTAATAGAGGCAGCCTCATTTTTCTCCCCCCGCCCAAGGCAGCCTTATTTCTGCCTAGCAAAGAGTTTTATTTATTTTTTTAAAATATGTTACTTGTAAGGACGCTTTGTCTGCATGTATGTCTGTCCACCACATGCATCCTGGTACCCAGAGAGACCAGAAGAGTGTCAGCTATCCTGGGATTGGAGTTAGAAATGGTTGTGAGCTACCCTGTGTGTGCTGAGAATTGAACTAAGGGTCCTCTGGAAGAGCAATCAGAGCTCTTAATCCCTGGACCATCTCTCCAGTCCTGCAAGGAGGTTTTAAAAAACCCACTCGCCAATATTTTATTTGAGAAATGCCTTCTACTAAAGGAACAATGTAGGGCCTCATTCACGCTAAAAGGATTTCATCTTATAATGGGTTGGAACAACACTCCTGGGGCTGGAGAGATGGCTTAGTGGTTAAGAGGACTAGAGTTCAATTCCCAGCATCCATATGGCAGCTCACACCTGTTTGTAACTCCAGTTCCAGGGCCCTGACACCCTCACATAGACATATATGCAAGCAAAACACCAAATAACATAAAAATAAAAGAAAAAGAAATAGAACAACATTCCTGTTCTGAACTCTGCTTTACCAAAGCCTGCATCTTGTTTTTCATACTTTTGCCAACAGAAAGTATCTGCCTCCATACACGTTCGGGAGCTGGCTCTAAGGCTCCAAAACCCCAGCCTTCTGTGGGAGCTCTGTTTGCCTGCCTGGCACACCAGCTGCCAAGGCGTGCTTCACAAACCCTGGGAATGTGAGTCCATCTCTGGGCAACTCACTACTATTAATAGGGGTCTCCTGTGGATTAACAGAAACCTCCCTCATGTACCCTCATCTCTTGGCTCATGCAGGACAAAGCTCCCTTGTCTTTCACAGTCCTTTGGAGAAAGATAAGACCTTGCCCTGTTAAATTGCCTCTAGCTAAAATGGCAGAGTTCTTGGGGTTTGGGTAATCCCTCCTCCAATTGCGTGGGTGACCCCTAATCTCACAGTATTGCTTCTCAATAGACACAAGCTCCGCTGGGCCCCTTACCAGGCGGATGTCATCCTGTGGCCTCAGCAGCTCCACCATGACGTGCAGGTGCTGTCTTTGCACTTGTTTCCAGGGACTCTGGAATTCTTGCCCATTGTCGGTCTGGTCCTCAGTGGGCTGCTTCTCACCCAAGGCTTCCTCCATTGACTCAGAGCTGGCCTCAGCTGCATCATTACCATCTCCTCCATCTTGAAGTCCCAGGACAGCCCCTCGGAGCACCGCAAAGCTCTGCCTGGCAGAGCAACGGGAAAATGGTTCTGGTCATAGGTTTTCAAACTTTAGCAAGGGTGAGTCCCCTGAAGGGATTGCTGACATGGATTGCTGTTCTGCTCTTCTGAGTCAGCCCTCCCGGAATGAGGCACAGTTTGCGTTTTTTGACCAGGACCCCGACAGTGCAGCACCCAGAGGGCCAGCCTTGGGCTCACATCGGGGATGTGCCCCTTTTCTGGGTAGGTTTGGATGCTCGAAGCTTGTCTAGGCACCTATACATCTTCAGGTCCCATCCTGCCCTTGGGTCTGTGATCACTGGCCTGAGCCAAAGTTCAGGTAATGTGTGAAATCATCCACTGACCAGGGCAAGGTAGCCCTGCTGGTTCTTCCACAAGCCAGGGATGTGATGTTTGCCAGTTCTACCCACAGCACCTGGCTCTCACCTCTCACCTAAGCCTGGGTTTATCTCAGAATACTTCAGTGAGTCCTTGGTCCAAGCAAGACACCTGGAGATCACAATGGCAGCGACCAGGCCACAGGCTACAAGGAAGCCATGTGTCATGAGAAGGGACTCACCTGCGCTGGAGACGGCCTCTGCGCCTGACCACTGGGTCCTGCTGAGAAAGCAGCCCGGGAACAGAGTGAGCGAGCAGCCCCCAGGACAGGAAGCACCCAAAACCTCTCCTCCTCTTCCCTCAGGGAAACCCTAGGTGGGAAGAAAAATAAAAATCTCCTCCCTCTGAAGCCCATCCCCTCCACAGGCCTCAAGGGAGTCCCGGCCTAAGTCCGAGCACAGCGGGGCTGCCAGGGTAGGGGGTAACAGAGTGTGGGAGGGACCTGGGCGAATCTGGGCCTCTGCAGACTAGGCTGGCTCTCAGGACTCCGCATCTACCTAGGTCGAGCTCCTGGGAGCCTCAGGACCTCCCAAGTGCCCTGGAACGTGAGACTCAATAAGGTCCCTCTCCGCCTACTCCCAGGCGTGAGGCCTTCTGCCAGGGGCAGGACGTACTCCCTCAGGCCCAGCTGGCAGGCAAGTGGGAAAGGGTAAGTCAAGCTAAACTCACCGTGGGTCCCACAGGCGTGGAGTGGCCACTAGCCGGCGGCGAGCGACTCACTGTGACCAGCGCCATAAAGCCAGGCCCGGGTCACCTGGACGAGAACCCGGCACGACCCCTCCCACAGCCCTTCGGTCAGTCCCTGCCTTCGCACGACCAGGAAGGAGAGATTGGAGCCACTAGGGCTGGGCACCTACTCGGGAGCGGCCCTTAAAGGGCCCGACTCATGCCCAGTCCGGCCGCACAGAGCTTGTACCAAGCGGCCGCGGCCCCTCCCCTCCAGTCTCGGCTCAGCTCGCCCCGCCCCGTCCACGCTGGAGGTGGGGCTGAGGGTGGGGCCAAGGGCGGGGCGCAGGTGAGGAGCCCAGACCTCACTTTCTCCCCTGGCTTCGGGCTGTTCCCACAGAAAGCGCCCAACCCTCCTTGCTGCACCTAGTAAAATCACCTGATTAACTTTGAATCTCCACTCTTTGGTCTATGCTCTGGCTCCTAAGAAGGAAGGAGCAAGAACGATAGTGGTTTTGTGTGTGCGTGTGTGTGTGTTTTGGTTTTTGGTTTTTTTTCCAAGACAGGGTTTCTCTGTGTAACAGCCTTAGCTGTCCTGGAACTTGCTCTGTAGACCAGGCTGGCCTCGAACTCACAGAGATCTGCCTCCTTCTCCCTCCTGACTGTTGGGATTTAAGGAGTGCGCCACCACTGTTCATCACCGTCCGGAGTCTTTTTTTTTTTTTTTTTTTTTTTGAGCCGAGGTCTTACTAAGTATCTCTGACATGCCTGGAGCTCACAGAGATCCACCAGCGTCTGCCTCCCAAGTGCTGGGATTAAAGATTTCTGCCACCATGCCTGGGGGTACTGGGCCTTTAATCTACAGTCCCATTCCAAACTTGTTCTCCTTTTCGCTTGGCCTTCTTTCCTCCACTCTGAGGAAATGTAGGAGATCAACAAGCTTCTGAGGAAATGAGTTTGGGTCTTAGCAATAGTCCACAAAGCTCATAGGCATTTCAGGTCCACTCTAGTGGTAAGCGGGACAAGGCTGAGCCTCTTCCCAAACTACTGTGCATAGCGGGTTGGGGTGTAACTTGCTTAAAGTCCCTCTGGTAGAAGATATTTGGACCTGGGTAGGAATCTGTGCCTGCGCTGCAGGGATGAGGGAAGAAGCTTCCCCGGTAAAGGGTAGAATAGGGAGTCCCAGCCTTTTTCTCTCCCCAGCAGGAGTATGGGCCAGGTTCTGGGGATGCAGGCACCTGGAATTGGGGTGGGTGAGGCAGCACCCAGGGGAAATCTCAGAATCTCTTGGAACACCTGCTCCGTGAGGGGATGGCCTTATTTTACAGCTGGAGAGCTAGAGGGTTCAAAGCTAGAGCTGAGGTCATCACCCTCAGTGTCCCCCACCCAGTGTCCCCTGGCTGCAGCCCAAGGAGGACAGCAAGCCCACTGCTGACGGTCTCTTTATTTCCATCTCGGCCACACTGCCAGCCTACCTCCAGGGCTCCAGACCCCAAGCTCAGCAGCAGTTTATAAATAAATAAATTTAAAACAGGCAGAAGGCATGACCCCGGAGAGCCTTTCCAGGGCCAGCCAGCTCAGTGCTCTGTGAGTGACAGCCGCAGGATCCGCTGTAGATCTTCCTCCTCCTGCTGACCCCGTCGTTCCTGCTCCTCCTGTTCCCTGGAAGACAACTCCAGGGCCAGGCGAAGCTGCTCCTCAAAACTTGGGGGTGCAGGGGATGGAGGTGTCCTCTGAGGAGATGCTGGACCCCTGGACTCTGTGGACAACTGCAGGCTCTCCTGGAGGGCCCTTCAGGGCAAGGGTTGAGGGGAGAACAGATCAATGAGAAGGCTTGGAGAGAAGCCTTCGTGAGATGACCTCATGTCTTCGTGAGAGACAAGCGGTCAGGGAGAGAGACAAGCAAGACTCTTCTGGCCTAGCCTGTTCCTTGTAGTGAGCAGCATTTTGTCTTGGGAAGGTATGGAGCCCTGGGGTTAGAATTCCCTTGTTTCCCACCCCTCCCCCCACCAGCCAACCAAGGACCCCCACACAGTGTTCCTGGGGGACTCACTGCTCCAGCTGAAGCTGCTCTTCAAATACTGTGACTTGGGGAGGAGGAAGAATGCCAGGCCGCGTGTTGGTCAGGGCTTCCCACACAGTCACCTGCAGCAGCCAGAGTCCAGAACTGTCACCTCAGGCCTGTGGCTGTAGAGGTCATGACCCACCTTCCACCTGCATCATCCCACCTGCTCTGCCTCTGTGCCGGCCTCCAGCAGGCTCTGCCGGATGGCAAACTGCAGCAGGTCGTCGTCCTCATCTCGGAGGGGTTCACTGCGCTCAGCACCCAGCACACTGTACCCCTCAGGCACCTCGAACACAGTGGGGTCCACCTCACACGGAAAAGGGCTTCCTGGGTAGGGTAACAGGGGTCACATTCAGCCCCAAGGCTGATCAGAAAGCTGAACAGTCACCTAGCTCTCCTGGAGCTATAGCCATACCTGAAGCTGAAATGGCAGAACTGGGGGCAGGGAACCACACTGAGCTTACAGGTTCATCACAGCCACACAGGTTACTGAAGGTGATTCGGGCATTGAGCACGTGGAAGAGGGGAATCTCTGAGAAGAGAGAACCAGGCTTGAGCTGCTTGCCCCCTGCAGTAACCCCAAACCTGAGGAGGGTGTCATGCCTAAGTCCTGGTTGCCCCTTGGTCATCTTCTCACCAATCTTGACAGGGAAGCCTGGTGGGAGGCGTAGCGTGATGAAATCCCGCAGCTTGGCAAAATGAGCATTGCTGATGGCCATCAGGTCAATGATGGGTGTCACCTGATCACCCAAGGACAGTGGGTGCTCCTCACTTAGCCACAGTGTTGCCTTGAACCTATCCAGCCGACCACAGAAAGTGGGTCAGGAACCCCTGGCACCTCACCCTTTCCAGTCACCTGCCTGTGATGTCCTTCTCCCGGCTCAGCTCCTATTGACTGTTGCCCCTAGGAGCTCAGCACTGGCTCTAAAGCCCGAGATGTCTCAGCCCCTGGCCCATTTCCGGGGCTGAGGGCTCCATGCCACTCTTTTGGTCTGCATGAGGAGGGGCAGGAGCCAGCCTGGGCTTATCTCTGGGCCTTGTCCACAGTGCGGTCTCTGTCTAAAGCTCATCAGCACTATACACTTGAGTGTCTGGACACACAAACACAAAAGCGCTGTGCTCGAGCGTTGAGCACAGCCCAGAGGTCAAGACTTCAGGGTTTAAATCCCATCTCCAATCAATGCGAGGCTGCATGGAGTTTGTTAGATCTGCTCTAAGGCACTGCCACTGTGACTACATCCCTGTGACATGAACATCTGATGAACTCTCTGTTTTTCTGAAGAAGAAAACAAGACTCCCAGGAGGGAAGGTGATCTCCTTGGGATACAGACCACTGGACAGCAGAGCTATAAGCTCCTCCCACTCTGCCATGCTCTAGTTCCTGGCACATGCTCACTGAGTTGAACAGAAAAACAAGCCAGGATTGGTGTAATCCCACTACTTGGACTGTTTTGAGTTGGAGGCCAGCCTGAGCTACGTAATGAGCTACAAGCCAGGGCTACAAAGTAGGACCCTGTATCATAAAGCCCAAAATAAACAACAAAAAGGCAAATACATTGGTGATGTCACCCAAGTATGACCAACTCCCTGGGCCTAGGTACGTGCTAGGTGTCAAACATGCGCCCACCCTCTGGAGCTGGTCCAGAGAGAAGCCGACTAGGTGAGCAGATCCTTCACTGTGATGCATTCTATGCATGGCAGGACTCTGCTACTGCCCAAGATCTTCTGGTGGAACTCCCCAACCTGTCCCCAGACCTTACCTCTGTACTTTGCTGGACATCTCAATGGGGCGGCCGATGTTTCTTGATTCCAGGCTGAAGCTGGGATCAAAGTATTCCTCGGGGGAAATTGCTGTGGGGTTGGTGGGGCTGGCAGCCTGCTGCACTGGAGCCTGAGTGGACCCCAGGGCAGGACTTAGCCTTCAGTATGAACAGAAAGTGCCCCACCCACCCTGGTTTGGCCCAGCCCTTCCCCAGCCAAGCTCACCCCACTGTGGGAGGAGTGCTGCTGGGCCATCCCCAGGAAGGACTGGAACGGAGTCTTCCCCCCTGAGAAGAAGTAGTGGGAACTATGAGGGAACTTTGGGCAACTCCCCAGCCTGTGTTCTGCTATTGTCTGCCCGGGAGCCCCCTGCTGAATGGGAGAGAGGGTTCTGGCAGGAAGAGGGAGGCCTCCCACCCTGCCTGGGGTGGTCAAGCCCTGGCCCCGACCATAGAATGACCGGGCAGCAGGCAGTCGCACCTGGGTTTACCTTTGTTCCTTAACTTGTCCTGATCAGAGAGGTGCTCCGTTCTTGTGCGTGTCACCAGCTCCACGTTGGTGGCACTGTACACCTGAGGATCAGGGGAGACGTGGGGAACTCAGGGTTCAGAGCCTGGTTTTCATCAGTCCAGGATCCAAGTCCTTCTGTTCCCTGAGACACAAAAAATTTCCCCACAGGAGAGCAGATGGTAGGGTCTGAACCCCAGGAGTCATTAACAGGGACACGCAGTCAGAGAGTCAAAAGAAACAAAACAAAAATGAAAACACCCCTTATTTCATCTCAGAGCCTAAGGAGGGTTCAGCAGGGGCTGGATCTCTGGGCTATAGAAAGTTACTTTAGCTGATTAGGTTTCTGGGGTCAAAAAAAAAGAACCGATCTCACCTCTCCCTCCACAGCATGAAGGGTAAAGGAGCAGCCCCCAGGTTCCACAAGGCTATCCCCAAGTCCCCTAGCCCAGTAGCCCCTCTTGCCTTGGCCTCGTAGCCACTAACAGTCTCCATCTTCTCAGACCGCCATCCCCAGATACCGCATTTGTTCCTGCAACAGACCAGACAGGAGTAGTGAGGACACGCACCCCTCCCTCAGTACACAACAACAGACCAGACAGGAGTAGTGAGGACACGCACCCCTCCCCCAGTACACAAAAAAAGTTCCTTCAGGTAGCTGGTGGCCCTGACTACTCAATTGCCAAGGTCCCTGCCCACAGTGACACATGGAGGGGCCTGGACTAGGACTGGACAGCTAGAACATTTGCACAAGGGCAAGACCAGAAGTGCAAGAGTAATTATTTTATTGTTATTTATTATTAGGTATGATAATGGTGTTGGGGCTCAGTTAAAAACTGTGCAGAAATACAGAAGCATTTATCATTGAGATGATAAGATATCTGGGATGATTGATTCTTCTTGTTGCTGTTTGAGACAAACACATATCCCTAGCTGTCCTAGAACTCACTATGTAAACCAGGCTGGTCTTGAATTCATAGAGATCCACCTGCCTCTAGCTCCTGAGTGTGAACACTTACACACACAAATATAATAGTAGTAATTTATATGAAATGGACAAACTCCTTGTGAGGCCCAAACTTCTGAAACTGACATAAGAAATTATCTAAGTAAGGTGCAAGTGAGGAGAGAGTTCCTCTCTTCTCCGTTACCTACTCAGAAAGAAGCGCAGCACTGTGGAATTCTACCAACCATTTAAAGAATTAGTGTCAGGTATTTGCCAACTCTTCTACAAAATGGATGATGAGGTAATACTTTTCAACTCAGGCTATCAAATTTTACCCACATGTCAAAACCAGACAAAAACATGAGAAGGAAACTGTACACTCTGGTGCAGCTTAGAGAGCTTGCCTGGGGTTGACCACCAGCACAGAAAGAGAGAGAGAAAGAAAAAGAAGTAAGGGAGGCAAATAGACTGGCTACAGACAATATTTCTTAGAAATATATAGACAAAATCCTTAACAAATTACTAGTCCATAAAATCAGGCAGTGATGATGCACGCCTTTAATCCTAGAACTCTGGAGACAAGCAGATCTCTGTGAGTTCAAGGCCAGCCTGGTCTAAAGAGTGAGTTCCCAAGACAGCCACTGCTACACAGAGAAACCCTGTCTCGAAAAGCAAAGCAAATCTAACATTATCCCAGGAATGCAAGGTTGGTTCAATTTCGAAAGAATCAATTTATGTAATAAATCATATGACTAGAAATCTTTAGGTACATAGTGGTTTGAGTAAAAATGAATTATGAATAAGAATTAAATGAGAATAATAATAGGCTCATGTATATATGAATTAAGTCATCAGGGAGTGGCACTATAGGGAAGGATTAGAAGGATCAGGAGAATGGGCTTGTTGAGGGAAGTGTGTCACTGGGGCAGGCTTTAAGGTTTTAAAAGCCCATGCCAGACCCAGTCTCTCTCTCTCTGCTTGCAGATCAGGATATAGCTCTTCACTATTGCGCTTGTCATCATGCTTTCTGCCATGATGACAATGGACTAAACCTCTGACACTGTAAGCAAGCCTCTAATTAAATGCTTTCTTTTATAGGAGTTGCAGTGGTCACGTGTCTCTTCACAGCAGATGGTGGCTAAGACACGGTGGTAATGGAGATCAAACCAAGGGTCTCACAAGTGCTAGGCATCTGTTTACTACTGAACTATATTCCCCACTAGCAAAAGAACACTTTGAAGGAATCACATGGTCATATCAATGAGGCACTGAACAAATCTAACACTCTTTCATAAATAAATAAAGGTAGGTGTGGTGGTGGCGCACACCTTTAATCCCAGCACTCTGGAAGCAGAGGCAGGCGGATCTCTGTGAGTTTGAGACAAGCCTGTTCTACAAGAGCTAGTTCCAGGACAGGCTCCAAAGCTACAGAGAAAACCTATCTTGAAAAAAAAATATTGGGGCTGGATAGATGGCTCAGTGGTAAGAGCACTTCCTGCTCTACTATAGGACCAGAATTTGAATCTGGTACTTATATCAGGCTGCTCACACATGCCTGTTATTTCGGTTCCAAGTAATCTGATACCTCCTTCTGGCCTCCTCAGGCAGTACACACACATATATGCAAGCAAACACTCATACAAATAAAGTCTTTTTATTTTAATAAGAAGGAATTTACTAAAAATCTAGTGGAAATAATGAGTATAGCAATGTTCAAGAATATGTGACCAATATAGAATTATATTTTTATATTCACAATGAACAAATCTAAACCCTAAGAATGTTGGGGAGATGGCTTTTAGTGGTTATAAGCCATATTGCTTTTTTGGTTTTGTTTTTTTTTTTTAGTTTTTTGAGACAGGGTTTCTCTGTGTCTCAGAACTCATTCTGTAGACCAGGTTGGCCTTGAGCTCACAGAGATCCACCTGCCTCTGTCTCCTGAGTGCTGGGATTAAAGGTGTGCGCCACCACTGCCTGGCTTACATATTGCTCTTTTAGAGGACCCAGGTTCCATTCCCAGCACCCACATAGTAGCTCACAACCATACTTAATTCCAGGTCCAGGGGATCCAATGCCCTCCTCTGACCTCCATGGGTACTAGGCACATATATGGTACACATCCATGCTCTCTCATAAAATAAACATATAGATCTAATTTTTAAAAATTAATGAAATTATATTATGATCTGACCGGGTGTGGTGGTGGATACCTATAAACCCCAGGGACTCAGGAGACTGAGGCAGGAGATCAACTGCGCTTAATTATCAGTACCCACACTGGACAGCTCACAAATTTCTGAGTTTGAAACCAGCAAGGTCTACAGAGTAAGTTCCAGAACAGCCAGGGCTACACAAAAATAAAACAAGCTCAAGAATTGGAATAGACATTTGTCAAAAAATAAAAATGAATAAATGGTGGTGGCGCACGCCTTTAATCCCAGCACTCAGGAGGCAGAGGCAGGCGGATCTCTGTGAGTTCGAGGCCAGCCTGGTCTACAAGAGCTAGTTCCAGGACAGGCTCCAATGCTACAGAGAAACCCTGTCTCGAAACACCAAAAAAAAAGGGGGGGGGGCTGGAGAGATAGCTCAGAGGTTAAGATCACTGACTGATCTTCCGAAGGTCCTGAGTTCAATTCCCAACAACCACGTGGTGGCTCACAACCATCTGTAATGAGATCTGATGCCCTCTTCTGGCCTGCAGGTGTACTTGCACGCAGAATACTGTATACATAATAAATAATAAAGAAAACATTAGCCGGGCGGTGGTGGCGCACGCCTTTAATCCCAGCACTCGGGAGGCAGAGGCAGGTGGATCTCTGTGAGTTTGAGGCCAGCCTGGTCTACCAGAGCTAGTTCCAGGAAAGGCTCCAAAGCTACAGAGAAACCCTGTCTCAAAATACCAAAAAAAAAAAGAAAACATAATAAAAAATTTTAAAAAATGAATAAAATGACCCAATTGCACATGAAAAACATCTTCAGCATCATTAGTCTTTTTTTTTTTCTCAAACTCACAGAGATCCGCCTGCCTCTGCCTTCCGAGTGCTGGGATTAAAGGTACAGCATCATTAGTCTTTAGAGAAATGTCAATCAAAACCACAATGAGGTGTCACATCTCATTCATCAGCCTAGCTGGAATGCAAAAATCAAAGAATGATCAATAGCAAGCATTGGTGAAAATGTGGAGAAACCTGGAACCTTCACACACTGTTGGAGGCCATATAAAATGATTCAGGCCATTTGGTAAAAAGTCTGGCATTTCCTCATACAAAAAAATATTGAGGGTTTTTTTTGTTTTGTTTTGTTTTTTGTTTTTTGAGAAGGGTTTCTCTGTAGCTTTTGAAGCCTGTCCTGGAACTAGCTTTTGTAGACTAGGCTGGCCTCGAATTCACAGAGATCCACCTACCTCTGCCTCCCGAGTGCTGGGATTAAAGGCGTGCGCCATTGAGTTGTTATATAACCCAGCAATTCTACTCAAAGGTTAGGAATATGTTGTCCAGGAGAAATGAAATGTTCACACAAAATTTATATAAAAGTACATAGTTTGATTATTCCTAATAGGCAAACCCAAATGTCTACTGATGGAATTATATAAATAAAGAAGTAAAGAATAATTATGAGGACTGGAGAGATGGCTCAGAGGTGAAGAACATTTTACCTGCTTTTGTAAAGAACTGGTGTCAGTTCCCAGTACTCACATGGTGGCTTACTAGCATCTCTCTCCAGTTCCGAGGGCTCTGATGCCCTCTTCTGGTCTCTTTGGGTACTGCATGCACACAATGATCATAGATACATGCAGGCAAAACCCTCATACACATAAACTACAAGTAAGTCTTAAAAAAAGTAATTATGGTACGTGCAAAAGATCTATTCAGCCATAAAAAAGAATGAAGAGTTACATGCTATAGTTACCGTTTGGATAGACCTTGAAAACATAAAGTAATAGAAATCAATACACAAAAAGCAACATATTTTCAATTTCATTCATGTGCAAATAGCAACAGAGAATAGATTAGTGGATACTTAGGACTGGGTGAAGGGAGATCACAGTAAAGGGTTATTTTTTGAGATGATAAAACTTTTAAAAAATTAACTGTAGCAATGGCATATTTGTTAATACAAACCATAGTAACCCTTGTACCCCAATCTAAGCAGCCTCTAGCGAAGGGGGATCAGCCTCCTGTAAGTGTCAGGGACCTTAAGGATAGTTCTGCTTTTATTAATGTTGGTTTACGCTGGGCGTAGTAACACACACCTATAATCTCAGTACTCAGGATTTGAGACAGGAGAGTCTCTAGTTCAAGACTAGCCTGGGCTACACAGTGAGACCCTAACTTTTAAAAAAACGTGTGTTTCCCTATCTCTCCTCCATCGCCACCCATGGTGTGCCAGGCCCCAACTGACCTCTCGAAGGCCACATTGCGAGTGTCCAGGTGGGTGGAGACAATAGGCGAGGTGAGGCGACTGGCTACATGTTCCTCACTGGGCCGCATGGCAGCCAGCAGTGCTTCTGGTTCATGCAGAGCTGGACCTAGTGTCTCTGTGTGCACCACCTGCCGGTCATGGTCCACTTCCATCACCAAGGCTCCTGCCTCTGTCAGTGGCAGGGGTGTCACAGGAGGGGAACGGATCGGTGAGCTATCCTCAGCCACCTGCTGCTAAGTAGATACACCCTCAGCCCCTGGGTTCCTCTCCACCCTCAGCTTCAGGCTCCACTTCCAGGAAGTGCAGAAGTCACGGGGAGAATCTGAGCATGCCAGCCACATCTGTCCGTGCAGTAAGTGCCCCAGAGCTCACCCTGACCCCTGAAGATGAAGCTCCTCCGGCCACGCTGCCAGGTCATGTGCTCAAAGCCCAAGAGACTAGTATCCACTCGCAGGCTCTCACCACGCTTCCACACACGGTACACATCACTCGGGCACATCTTAGATACAAGGGGTACTGCAAGGAGTCTCATAGTCATCAGGAACCTTCCCCAAAGAGCCCACTCCAAGCCTAGCAGTCAGTTGGTCCTCACTCACCCCAGCTGGTGAACTCCCACTTCATTTCCACGTAGAAATCCGGGGCCTAAGAGAGACCAAAGCTGCCTATTAGGGCCTGTGGTCTGGTGCCATAGCCTAGTATGCTTTGGGGCTCATAGTCCGCCATTACTCTTTGGGAGCCCACAAATTATGCTGCAATGCTGTGACCCAGCTACACTCCCACTCCAATCACACCCTGCCAAGGAGAGACCCTAAAATATTCTATACATAAAGAAACTGTAAGCACTGGTAGCCTGGGGCTGGGCAACGTGGCCCACAGGCCACTGTGAGGCCCTCTAAGAGCCTTTGTCTTTTTTGTGTCTCTGAGTCCTGATCTGGAAAGGGGACACAATGACCCTTCCAGGCACAAGGGTGCTTCTGCTCCTAGCAAGCTTAAGGATGAAGTAGGCATTCCAGGGTCTAGGCCATCTCTACCCAGTCACCCTTCTGGAAATTTACCTTCTCTAATAGGCCCAAGAGATTCCTGGCATCAGGGACCCTTAGTGCTGGTAAATGTTTTCCTTCCAAAAGACCCAGTCTCATGTGCATGGGCCTGGATCCTCTATTTCTTACATGACCTTTGGCAGAGGTAAACGCATAGATGGAAAACATACTGCACAGCCTATGTACTTAACTCTTCAAAGGCCAGGCCTGTCACAGGGACCTGGTGGCCCCTGTTGTGATACCTCACTTCCTTACTGACCACATCCTGTACCCTACCATACCTGACGGAGTTTATTGAGCAGTTCTGGAATGCCAGCCAACCTCTGTGTGGCCCTCTGGAAGTCCCGATACTGGAGTACCAACTGTACCATCTCAGGGTCTCCAGTGCTGACTGCCTCCTGCAGGACTGGAGATGAACGAAAGATCGCTGGGAAAGCCCTCTTAGTGATCCCAGGCTTGACTCCCACACACCAACCCCTGCCCTGCATGGTACCTGCCCAGCCCTGGTGGCTCTCTTTGCCCACGTTGGCATTATGTCGAAGAAGGACTCTCACAGACTCCAGGTTCCCCAAGGACACAGCCAGCTCCAGGGGGGTCCGCCCTCGGGGATCCTCCTGTTCAATGTTGTGCTGAGGGAGATGGGACATTCAACACAAAGCAAGGGAGAGCCAAAGCAAGGAGGTCACCAGATTGAAAAGGGCTAGAGTTACTATGGAAATAAGGAGAGTAACCAGGTCAGTGAGAAGATAGAGGGTGGCCTATGTGGGCTGGAGGATGCCGGGTTAAAGGGGGCAGTAAGAGCCAATGGCAAGGGTTTGCTCATTTCTCCTGCCCGCTGCTAGCCAGAGCTGGGGGCCTAGCAGCAGAGTCTAGTGGGAGATGTCAAGAATCTGGATCTACTTGAGGACCAAGAGCAAGGTTCTTATCCTTAATCTAGCTCAGAGGTGGAGGGTGAATCGGGAGCTTAATGCAATATGAAGTGGGCAGAGCTAGGCCCAGAGCAGGGAGATGCAGCTAAAGGGCAGGTGACCTGGGCTTCAGACAGGGCTGGAGCTAAGGAGTCAGAATGCGGCTATGGAGCAGAGCAGGGGCAAGTGTGTTGCAGGATGGATTCCGCACCTCGGCTGGGGGGACCAACCGGATCCACTGCGGGCCCTCACCTGGCGGCTGTGCAGCGCGGCCTCCAGTTCTCGGTGCCGGTTCGCCCAGACAAGCCGGTGCAGTGGGAAGGTGGAGCCCAAGGCGGCCATGCTGGGCCTCAGCGCCGCATCCCGAGTAAACGGCCCAGCCCTTCTTGGCCTGCGTCTGGCACTGTCCCCGCGTCTCCGCTCCGAGCCGCACCTCAGCTGCACCGGCCACAGCCCCGCGGACCCCTAGCAGGAGCCGCGGCAGCAACAGCGAGGGCGGCAGGGAGGGCGGGGCACGGGGGCGGGGCTACAGGGGATGGGGCGTGGCTTCGGGCTCCGCGCCCCCTCGCCTCCTGCAGCCATGGCAACCACTGCAGGCCTGCGCGCTGGAGGCGGGCGGAGAGGAGGGAGTGTTGTCCAGTCTCCAGGGCAACCACATGCGCCCCTGTAACAGCCGGAACCTCGTTTCGAGGCCGCTATGGTCGGTAGGGGGGCGTTCCGGTGGGCGGGGCCTAGCTGCATCTTCTCCAGTGCCCTCAGGCGGCGCCCTATGCCCTGGGCAGACCCTCTTCCTAGAGGTTTGGAAAGGGAGGGTAGGGCCAGGAGGGGACCGGGAGCTTGATGGAGCGGGGATTGGGCCTCGAGACATACGTATGCAGTGGGTCCTGGTCTGGACCGTCGTCCAGACCGTGTCCTTCCACCCAGCCCACTCCCGGGTTCTACTAGCATCGACTGGCCTTTTGTGTGCGGGTAAGATGGGAATTCTTGTTCTCATCCCTGCCAGGCAAGGCACTTAGCTTCTGGAGATGAGCACCCACCCAGTAGCAGCCCCTACGCTGACCAGTCACCAGTCGAAGCCTCTTCCCCAAGAATTTGCCTGGCCCTGATGCCTGGAAGACATCACATCATGAGCAGGGAATCCTCCAACAGCACTGGAGTCAGGAATAGTCATATGGGTTTGGAGAACACAGGCTTTCTCCGTGGGAAATTGGCCGTGGTGCACACTGCCACCACGTGGGTCCCTTTTGCAGAGGCTGCATTTTACTGTCAATAGGGAAGGAAGGACAGTTTCAAAACAAGGCCGGCACTTCCACCCACACAGGAACTAGGGTGCAGGCAGTTATCTTAGTTCTGGCCCCTGGTTCTCTTCAGTCTACCATGGGGTCGTTGAGGATCCTGATCTTGGTGAAGCCACAAACCAGACTTTTCAAAACCGATCCACTTGTCTGTTTCTCCATTTTTTAAATTTACATTTGATTATCCATTCATTCTTGTGTGTGGGGTGCCCATGAGTGTAGAGGTCAAAAGACAACTTTTAAGAGTTGGTTCTCGAGCCAGGCGGATCTCTGTGAGTTCAAGGCCAGCCTGGTCTACAAGAGCTAGTTCCAGGACAGGCTCCAAAGCTACAGAAACCTTGTCTAGAATTAAAAAAAAGTTGGTTCTCTATGCTGGGCAGTGGTGGTGCATGCCTTTAATCCCAGCACTTGGGAGGCGGAGGCACACCCATTTCTGTGAGTTCCAGGTCAATCTTGTCTACAAAGCAAGGTCTAGGACAGCCAGAACTACTACAGAGAGAGAGAGAGAGAGAGAGAGAGAGAGAGAGAGAGAGAGAGAGAGAGAGAGAGAGAGAGAGAGAGAGAGAGAGAATGAATTCTCTCCCACTCTTGAACTCAGGTTTGGCAACAAGTGCCTTTAATGGATGGGCCATCTTGCTATCTCTAACAGTTAGTGAGATGGAGAAAGCTATTAACTTGAGGCTCCCTTCCTGCCCTAGGATGTCATCATTTCTTCCTTTACCCCTTTTCTCCTTGTGGCCAGGTGGCTTATAGCTCTCTGGAATCTCTGCTACTCACCTTGTGTGGTGCAGTTAGGTCATCTGTGATGTCTGGACTTAGGCAGGAGCTCAAAGGCTTCTGAATGTCCAGAGCTCTACAGTTAGGTTCTGCTTGGCCTCTGAGACTGTCCTGTCCCCACATTCTCTCCACCCTAACCCTGGAATTGCTGCAGTCTTAAGGATTTCTCCACCAGCTCTTACTTCTCTGACAGGGACTCTCTTTTCTAAGCCTGACAGCCATGTGGGCCTCTCCTGGCTGAGAGTTTGTCTGTTCCATTCTCCACCTGCCACGATGCCACTCTAGAACAACTCTGGTCATAGGTACTCCATGTTGCCCCAGTAGGGTGTCAAAAGCCAAATCCCAACAATGCCTTTACTTTCTTCCTCCCAAGCCAGCTGTGCTCTGGGCTGTCTTACATCTTTTTCATTGTTGCTGGGTTTTTTGTTTGATTTGTTGTTTGGTTCTGTTTTTGAGACATGGTTTCTCTGTGTTGTAGCCCTGGCTGTCCTGGAACTCACTCTCCTAGACCAGGCTGGCCTCGAACTCAGAGATCCACCTGCCTCTGTATGCCACTTCCGCCTTGCTGTTTGTGTTTTGAGACAGGGTCTCATTATGCAGCTTAGGTTGGCTGGAACTCACTATATAGACCAGATGGGTCTCAAACTCCTACATCCACCTGCGTCTGCCTCCCAAGTGCTAGGATCAAACGTGTATGCCACCATCCCCAGCTCTGCCTTACCTCCTGAATAACATCATGGCCTTCTTAATACATTCCAGGTCTGACCACCTACTTCTCATCCCTAAGCTTGGCCTGGCCTACTGCCCTGCTCAGGATTTTCTCCTCTCTGGCCTCTTTCCCTTCTCCCTTCACTACCAGCATTACAAGACCATCTTCCCTGGATAAGAGCACTGGCCCCTGTCTCCTTACTTCTCGCAGTGACCAGATCAGTTCTCATGAACTCAGCCTGGCCGAAACTTGAGAACTAGCCAGACATTACTGGGAGCAGATACTTGTAATCCCAGTACTTGGGAAGTGGAGGCAGAAGGATGAGGAGTTCAAGGCCATCCTTGGCTATATAATGAGTTTGAGACTAGCCTCTGCTAACCACCAGGAGCTAAGCAACTTTAGCCCCTCAGTCTGTTCATATCTCCAGGCTGCAGTCACTGAATATTCTGGGTCTGTGCTGGCCTTTCAGGGCCCCAATGCCTGGTTCCTTCCTTTGTGTTTGCTGACTGAGACACTCATAAGTACCTGACCTTTTCTGGTCTTAGAAACATCTCCACCAATGACCACTCCAATGCTGGAGGCCCACCTCAAATGCCACAACCCAAAACCACACAGTATCTTCCCTAGAACTATCTCCTCCTCTGTGCACCCCACCCCTACACTGAACAGGGCAGGCAATGGTGCTTACATGTTCTGTCACCAGCTCCAAAGAGCTGGAGCAAGGAAACAGGAGAAGTTCATTCTTAGGTGATAGCTTGAAGTTGGAGTACCCCTCAAACCCAGTGACCCCAGTAAAGGTTGCACAGTGAGGCCAATGGCAGACACAGCCAAAGGGCCAGGAGTTGCAGTGTGGATAAGAAACACATGTGCTTGAGACGGAATGGGGGTTGACATGTAGGGGAACTTGATAAGGTCAGTATGTCCCCAGCCATTCCAAACATGACAGCTGTCATGGACCACAGACCACTCCTGCTTACTTGGAAGGTGGGCAGAAGAACCCACTCCTCCAGAGAGGGAAGGATGGGTTACTAAGCTCCTCCCCTCTCAGGCTCCAGACAAAAGGGACTGGAAAGTGATCACCAGCACAAAGAACCAGACAGTGAAGAGTCAGGCACCATTTTTTATAAAAACGCATAGTCTCATTTCCACTCTTTAAAATCACATTCAAAAATCGGCAAAGAAACGCCCCGGGAATGAGTAGACAAGAGGGGGAGGTACGCTGACCCAGCCCCAGGGGGAGAGGGCGCGATACCACACACGGCTGCGTGACTGGTACAAGGGGGCATGCGGTGGGCAAGGTGGCACCTGTGGGCAGTGGCACTGACAGGACGTGGGCTAGGGGGCTGGACAGTGTGGGTGGGGACACACTGACCAGCCAGGACAAGGAGGACTGGCCCCAGATGGGCTCCTATGCTGTGCCACCCACCTGCCCAAGCTGTCTGTCCCACTGTGGTCCTGGGCAGGTGAGCCTCACCCAGCCAGGTCTGGGGGCCTAGGTTCAAGCTAGGCCAGTGTGGCCCAATCCACAATTGCCTTTTCTGTGCTCCTGAGTCCGGGCACGCAATGGGAAGAAGAGGGAACTTGCACAGAGGCCAGCAGCAGCCACTGCCAATGCCAGCCTTCTGACCCAGCCCTAGTGTCCATTGAAGGGGAGAAGGGGCAGTAGTGACACAGAGGCTTTTCCTGAACAAGGACCTAGAAGCCAGTCATGTGGAGACCTCCAGGTCTGGGGAGACAAGGGCCTTCTGTCACCAGTGGCAAGAGGGCAGAACAGCAGGGGTCTGTCCCTCTGTGGCACGTGCGCTGTGATTGAAAAGTTCAAGTAGTACCCTATGTTGCACCTTCCTTCCTAGGGCGGGGGTGCTGGGCCACCCAGCTGTGCCACAGAGCCTGAAGTGCACACTACCGAGTGTGGCTTCACCCCATGGAGGTGCAAGAGGGCTGCTGAGGATTGCTCCTCTTCCCTACAGGAAGACACTGGGAGCAAGGACCCAGGGGAGGGGGGAGAAGAGTCAGGGAGGGGTGTTAGGCAGTGGCTGGGTTGGTGGCAGCAGGAGCCGAGGCAAGCGGACCCCTCCCTGGGGGCTGGGCCAGGCTGGGGCCACAGGAAATCACAATAATTACAAAATAAAACCTTTTCCGCTTTGCGGGAAAACAAATAATAAAAATTCGACAAAATAAATTAGAGGTTTATAAAAGGCGGGTGGGCAGGCGGGCAGCAGATAGGTGGGTCAGAGGCCGTTGGCACTGCCACGCTGGATCAGTGGCACTTTGCTCAGTTCCACCACAGGTGAGCGTGGCTTGTTCTTCATCTTGGGCACTCGCTGCACCAGCTGCTGGGCCTCGCGGTAGGCATCACGCAGCTCTTTTTTCCATTGCACCAGCTCAGGATCACTCTGTACATGTTCAGGCTCCATCAGCCTTTTCTGGCCAGGCACCCACCCACCTGCACCCACACCAAGCCCCACTTACGTCACACTGCAGGACAAACTGCTTGCCACCGCGGATCTTCAGCAGGAGACACTTGCGCTCCTTGATCTGTGTCTCTTCCACCGACTGGATCTCTTCCATGGTCAGGAGGCTCTGCTGCAGGATGGGAGGGGCAGAATAGGCTGTGAAGAAAGGCCCTGGGGGGCCAGCGGTGGTGGTGCATTGCTTTGAATCCCAGCACTTAGGAAGCAGAGGCAGGACGATCTCTTTGAGTTCAAGGCCAGCCTGGTCTAGTTCCAGGATAGCTAGGTAGCTAGAGCTACTGCACAGAGAAACCCTGTCTCGAAAAAGAAAGAAGGAAGGAAGGAAGGAAGGAAGGAAGGAAGGAAGGAAGGAAGGAAGGAAGGAAGAAAGAAAGAAAGAAAGAAAGAAAGAAAGAAAGAAAGAAAGAAAGAAAGAAAGAAAGAAAAGAAAAGAAAAGAAAGGCCCTGGGATCTACCCTGTGCCCTCACCAGTGCCCCTTCTTACCGGAGCCTCGCCTTCACCCCGCCACTCAAGTCGGTTGGGGAACAGGTAGAAGTACCGCCGCTGCCACTGGGTCAGGAAGGGATTGCCCATCTTGGACATGTAGCCATGCATGATGCAGTCCTTACCCAGGGCATAGTCTGCACAAGAGATGGGATGTAGGCTCAGCACCCCACCCCACCCCCTTTCTGGCTATGGTCTTGGTCAGTTTCTTAGCAGAGCCCACTTCTCATTTCTACAATGTGCAACAGGCCTGGTGTCCCCCACGGTCAGGAGTCCTCACCCTCCTCATGGCCCAGCTGCTTGTTTTTGGCTTTCTTTCGTGCCTCCAGCCGATCTGTTTCAGCATTGATGGTGTCAAAAACAGTCTCTGCCACCTCCTGCTGCCACCGCTCCGATATGGTGAGAGGGAAGTTGCGGTACAGTTCCTGGTCACTGTCCAGTAACTTCACCAGGTGGACATGGCAGGGAAATGTGGGTAGACAAAGGATGCCAGGATACTGTCAGTCACAGGCCTGCACAGGCCCTAAGTCAGGGATGCCTCATGTGACCACTGTCCCCAGGGAGGTTGGGGGATGAGGAAGTATGGCCCACAGCCCACAGGGCTGCCACAGTGTCTCATAGGGACTGAGGAGGGGCAAGGGCCACCCAGAGCAGGCCAGGCTCAGGGTTCAGGGCCAGGCACGGTGTAGTACCTTGATCCCTTTTGTGTCCTCTTCATCAAAGGAGCCAATGTCAAAAGCATCAGCTGCATTCACCTCCCCACGTGGGGGAATCAGTGGGGGTGGGTACTGCGAAGAGTAAGGGTTGGGCATCAGCAGAGGTGAGAGGCCATGGGGTTCCCCATCCTACCCCTGGAAAGGCTCTTACCTTCTGTAAAAAGACCATCTGCCAGTCCAGTGAGCGGAAAAAGGGGCTTTCTTTTACCTCCTGAGCCCTGTGGAGAGATATACCTGTCACCTGGGCTCTGCACCTCACAAGTTGGGCTAGGTCCAGACTGTGAGGTCATTAGCTCAGGCTTGACTCAGCCACCATTTGGCTCTATGATCTTAAGTGAGTTCCATAACTCTCAGCCAGTTAGTTCATCTCGAAATGGGAGACACAGTTCCCACATCCTGGGCTGGTGTGGGTTCTAAAACCACTTTGCCTGGCAATTAACCAATATCCCAGCAGTCATAAAAAGCTGCTATTAAGCTGGGTGTGGTGAAACACACACCTCTAATCCCAGCACTTAGGAAGTGGAAGCAGGAAGATGAGGAGTTCAAGGCCACCTTCAGCTACAGAGTGAGGGTAGTTTAAGCTACAGGAGGACTCGTCTTGAAAAATAAGCCCCACCTCATTAAAAAACAAAACAAAAAACTATTATAATTATGGTTATCACCTCACTACAAAGACTCTCCTGGGCCTTCTGAAAGCTGTTGCCCAGTTGGTTCCAAAAGTGACACACCCAGCCAGCCCTGCCACTTTGAGGACACTGGATAGTGTGGGCCATGACCTCCCTTGTGAGCACCTTACAAGGTTGAGACCATGGAGGAGTTCAAACAATGAAACACAACCACTGTTCTAAGGGGGTATAGCCATAGGCCCAGCAGCCCACAGCCATGACACTCACCCACGGCCCAGACAGCCTAGCCTCCGATTGACGTCCCTCTGCAGCAAACCTTCCAGTAGGGATCGGAGTTCAGGGGAGAAGGAGTCAGGCAGCTCAACAGCCTTCCAGGAGGAAGAGGAGGAAGATGTCAATAGGAGCCCAGGAAGAGCCCTCGGCTCTGGGGGAGGGGTAGAAGCCAGCAGCAGGAGATGAGGCCCAGCCTCCTGCTGGTCCCCAGCAAGTGTGAGCTTTGACAACACAAAGGAGGCAAGAAGCCTCTCCCTTAGGTTTAGGAAAGGGATCACTGGCTACGCAACAAGAGCTTACAGTTTTGGCACCACTGTGGACCTTACCAGCTACCCCTACACTCACCATTGTCAATGTCATGCGGTCAATCTCATGCTTGTCTTTGGTCTTGTGCTGCCGAAAGGGGCTGTGTCTGGACAAGAGGTCAAAGACCAACGTCAAAGAACAAGAATGGGAAAACTGGGATAGATTACATGAAGGAGGTTTGTGAGAAGTGAGGGGGGCTCCACCCCTCATACCCAGGCCATCGAGGGCTCCCCTCCCTGCTTCCTATCTGGACTGGTGAACAGGGTCTCAGGGCCTCATCCTACTTGTCCACCTGGGATAGCCTACTCACCCCCGCAACAACTTGAAAAGCATGCAACCCAGGGAGAACCAGTCGGCACTGCTGTCGTAGGCCACACCCTTCTGCAGGACTTCAGGGGCCATGTACCCGTGCGTGCCCCTGTGGGAGCATAAGTTGTAAGCGAAAGGGAGGAGGTTCGGGAAGGGAAGGAATGGTTTGGGCACTCACACACTGGCATGGGGCTTCTTCTTGGAGAAGTCACAGGCTAGGCCCAAGTCCGAGATTCTCACATGGCCATGCTCGTCCAGGAGGATGTTGGCTGGCTGTGAAGGAAAGCCAGTGAGCTGCTCGGCCAGGAGGCCAGCTTGGGCCTTCATTGGAGGGAACTACAGGTTTCTGGGACAAGGCCCCAGGTAGAACATGCCACCCCCCTTTCCCAATCACAAGTGAACTCAGAAAGTGGTTCAGGAAGGGAGGGGAGGAGGACAAGGCAGGGACCTGGAGGGACCTTGTCACAGACCTGGAGGAAGGATGGGTGGCGGCAGCCCCTTACCTTTAGGTCCCTGTAGACTACAAAACGATTGTGCATGTGTTCAAGACCCAGGATGATCTCAGCCGCGTAGAAGCGCATGTCGGCCTCGGAGAAGACTCCATGCTGAGACAGGTGGTAGTGCAGGTCCCCACCTGAGGGGCAGCCCTCCAGGTGAGACTCAGCTTCCTGCCCAGGTTCAGCCCTAGGTCCACCCCCTAGGGCTGGTCCTGGGCTCACCGTTCATGAGATCCAGGATGAAGCTGAGCTTGTCTGGTGTGTGGAATGCATATGACATGCACACGATGAAGGGGCAGTCCTAGGAGGGATGGGAAGGTGAGCAAAAGCCAGCTGAGGCTTGGTCAGAGGTCACTATGGGGGCCCACTCGGCCTCCCAGCTCACCCCGGTGCTGACGAGGGAAAGCATGATCCGCTCGTTCAGAGCCAGGGTCTCTCCCTGCTTCATCTTGATGCGTTTCTTGTCCAGACACTTCATGGCATACCTATGATGGAGTAGGAGGTCAGCTGTGTCAGCACGCCCTGCAGGGCAGAGCCCCAGGCTGCCTCAGCAGGCTGCTGATGAAGACCAGATGCAGGACAAACACGTGACACAGCCAATGCTTTAGAGAGGGCAAAAGGTGCTGGCAAATTAGTCTCTGAGGAGCCTGAAGGAGACAGAATAGCCAAAGGAAGATAGGAAGGAGGGACAGGGGCAAGAGGGGATAAGGTATGGTCCTAGGCAGAGACTGAATATTCAGCATTCAGGGACAGCAAGCTTGGGACACTGATCCACATAACAGTTCTTCCCTAGAAGGTCCCAGTCCCTCATGGTACCTCTAGAAGCCTGACTCCTCCCTCAGGCACCCCACCCAGTGCCAACTGATCAGGGTGCTCACATCTTGCCTGTGTCTGCTTTCCGGCACCCATAGACCTCACCGAAGCCCCCACGCCCGATGATGCGATGCACACTGAAGTCGTTCATGGTCAGCTGCAGGGCGGCAACAGCTGAGGTCGCTGCAGGCCTCCTGGGCCCAGCACCACAGCAGAGGTATTTGGGCAGCAGGGACAGGCCCTGGTACTAGGATCCCTACTCTTGAAATCTGGCCACACATCTTTCTCCAGCCCCCGCCACTGGGATTCTAGCACTGGCCCCCTCTCCCCCTCCCGTCCAGAGCCACCACTGTAAGGCTGATAGCAGAGCCCTGGTCCTGCATTTCCCCATGGTCCCCTAGCATGCCAGCCCCCGGCCCACTCACATGGATGTTGAGCTCTACATTCTTCCACTGGCAAAACCGCGTGAACTTGTCGCTGGGAAAGAAGGGATACACACTCAGGCAAACTTCAAGGTATTGAGAGCCATTAGAGCCTGTCCCACCCACTGCCCTTCCAGAGTCCTGGCTAGTGGACATGGAGACACCCTGAGCCTGTGGTCAGCTCAGACCACACACCCTCATTAGCTGAGCCATGGCGTCCTACTGGGATCAGAGAGACAACCTCAAGTCAGACCTCCACCAGGGTACAGCAACTGCTGCTCACACAAAAGCTCATTTCCAGTGAAGTCACCCTCTCAGCTACCCCCACCCCCTCTATGGCTAGGTAGCTATGACTGCCAATGCTGCTCCTAGCATTCTGCCTAGGCTCTGGAGGTTCGAGCCACAAAAGGCAGTGTGTATTTCAGGCCTAGCCCTGCCTAGACCCTGACACTCCACAGAACAGGGAGACCAGCAAGGTGACTCCAGAAAGACAGGGTGAGAGAAGAGGACAAAGGGAATATATGAGCTCCTTTGATGAAGCATGAACAGACCTGACACCTGCCAGCTCAGAGTCAGAGCAGCTGCCCCTGTCCTACTCAGAACCTCTTCTCCCTCTCTTCCCCTACTCACCTCTCAATGAACTTCTGGAACACATCCCCTCGGAGGTTCTGACAAATCTCCTCAATGTATGGCTGTGGGGAGGGAGCTGGGAGTTGGTGACCAAATCTATTAGCCCCTGGTGACCCCGGTTCTGCATCCAGCCCCAGGCTTCAGGACTCCAGCTGTCTAAGGCAGGAGGACCTCACCTGGGGAGGGTGGGGCCATGAGAAAAGGAGCCCAGCACATACCTGGAAGAGATCTGGAGGTACCTGCTTCTTCACCAAGTGGCCCTGGACATGCTTGGTAGCATTCTTTGAAAAGGGCTGGAGAGGACAGAGGTGGCTGTGCATCCCATACAAGGCCCTTTCTTCCCTTCCAACCCCAGGTTGCTGGGGGCCAGCATATGAGTTGGCACCCAAGGGCAGCTGACTAGGACACTCACATGTGAGCAGGCCAGCAGTTCCTTCATGATGTAGGAGTCAAAGATCTCCCGGCTACGGACCACACGCTCCTCCTCTGTCTCCAGCTTCTCATATTTCTTGATCTGGAAGGCACACCCATAGATGGTCTGTGGCCAGGGAATGGGGCTAGATCCCAGGTGCCTCACAGACTCAGCGAAGGTGCCCAAGCACCTTTCTCAGCAGATCTTGACGTCATACCTCTTCATAGAACTCCACCAAGGGCTTGGCCTCTTCCAGGTGGTTCAGGCAGAAGTCTCGGAAAAGCAGGTACCCTGAAAGCAATCAGGCCTGGTCATGCTGAGCCATGCACACTCTCCTCTAAGGGCCTTCTCATTGCCATGGGAATTCCTAGACAGAACTAGCCAAGGCAGCAGGAGAGATGGGCTGTACCTCAGGAAGAGTATAAGGAGTCTGAGCACCGAGGCTGTCACCAGCCTGGAGTCCCAGATTCCAGGTTAGGGCCACTGTATTTCTGCACTATCCCCAGAATCTGCCTCTGGAGATGATGGCTGGAAAACACTGGTACTGTGGCATATTAGAGGAGCAGGGTGGGCTGGCTCTGCATCTCGTGCCCTGACAGACACCCCTACCCCTAGCGCTGGTGATACTGCCTACTATGGGCTATGGAGATATAGGGAGGCTCTTCTGTTTGTTTGTTTGTTTTCCAGGGTTTCTCAGTGCAGCTCTGGCTGTCCTGTAACATTCTTCATAGCCCAGGCTGGCCTCGAACTCAGAGATCCTCCTGCCTCCTGAGTGCTGGGATTAAAGATGTGCACCACCACCTCACCGCTGGGATGCCTGAATTGTGCTGGGTGACTTTCTATGTTTCTTTAAAGCACATTGGTTGCCTAGTGTTGTTAATGGCCTCTAATCCCAGGTGTCTCTTCTAGTACCTACAGCCATCTTTTCTCCTACGGTTAACCTGATCTTTTAATGAGGACTTGTGAACAAGGCTATGGGGAGAGGTGTGGGACTGCAAAGTGCGCTTACTGACATCACTGACTCTACCCTGTCTGCCATGGACAACTGGGTTCAGGGTTCCATTAATCAGATTTCAACAGCATGAAGCTCAATGCGAGGAGAGGCAAGCCCAAGGTCAGACAGCACAGGTTCAGATGTACCCCAGGCTGTGTTCTTCCTGGCCTACTGCTGAACTAAGACTGACCCCCAATGCCTGATCCTTCCAGGCCACCCTCAGTTCCACACTGAGATCCCATCCTCAGGAAGCCCAACTCTGTGCCCTGTGTGACTAGAGGTTTCCTGGGATAGGACCCCAAGCTTTCCCTGGGCTGGGACATGGGGTGGGCAGCATACTTCTAAGACGAGGGTATACACCACATGCCAGAGGAAGGATGGAGGGACCAGCTCCAAGGCAGGTTGCTCACTTAGGGACTAGGGGGGTGGGAGGGTGGCTCGGGTGGGGGCGGGGCCAACCACAGCTCTACAGGCACCACAGGAAGGGCCCCGCCTCTTCCTGTCAGTTCCACCAACGGCTCAGAGCAGCTGTGGCTGCGCCAAGGGGAAGCTGCAACTCTCAAAAACAAAAAAACCCAAAGGAGGAACTTCCCTGGCGCCTGGGGAAGACTGATGGGCCCCCGCCCCCACCCCCACCACAGGGCTCCCTGGGCAGAAGCCAGGGGCTGGGAGGCACAAAGGGTCATCACTCTTTACTGGGGGGAGGGGTAAATAGATGGGGGAACCTGCTGGGACAGGGGCATATGGCAGGGTGACAGGAAACTAACCCTGGAGTCTTCTTGGAGAGACCTCAGGCTGGGAGAAGTGGCTGCACTTACCTAACTTCTGTGAGAAGATCTTTTCAAAGGTCACCTCTCCTCGGTCCTCTAGGTACTTCTGCATGACGCTGCGGATACTGCAGGCAAAGGGGCACAGTAAGCAGGGGCCACAGATACCTGAGGCTGCAGGCCCTGCCCAGAAGCCTGGATCAAGGCACTACTCATTTTTAAAAAACAAAAGCATTATTTATTGTGTGTGTGAGGGGTGCACACATGCCAGCCTGTGTAGAGGTCAGAGAAGAAGGCACAGGAGTTGCCAGGCATGGCAGCAACACCTTTACCCACTGACCACTGAGCCATCTTCTCTGAGGCCTTTTTTTTTTTTAAAGGTAGCATCACACTATAGCCCAGGCTGGCCTTGGACCCACAGAGGCCCCTGGTTCAGCCTCTCTAGTGCTAGGATTATAGGTAAGTGCCACCATGTCTGGATTGAAGGGAACCATCCTTCAACTCAGTGTCTTCAAGCCCTCTAGGGAATTCCCAGACCCTCAGCTGGCCTGGTCACTCATTCTGTCCATGTAAGACACCTCAGATGAATCCAAGGTTATGGTGGGCAGCAGCTCCTCGCCTGTGCCTACTGCCTGCAGAAGTGTGTCACACACTGCCACACACTGACTCTGGTAACTTAGCCAAATGGCAAAGCTAGGACCTGCCCATTAGTTGGATAATGGACAAATCAACAAAATGTGGCTCTGTTATATTTGGCCATCAGAAGGAGCAGAGCACTGAGACACTACCACATGGGCGACCCTTGAAGCAGCGACACTTGACAAGTTCAGGAAGAGGACCAGGTAACGGATGGCAGAAGTAAGAGGACTCAGATCTGTATGAGCCCATGTGACTCCATGACAGGTTCACTGACAGAAAATAGATTTTAGGTGCTAGGGACTTCAGGGAAACTGCCAAAGGGACCGTGAGTTTTTTGTTGTTCGTTTGTTTGTGTGTGTAGGTCAGAGGACAGCTTTGGGAGTCAGGTTCGCTCCTTCCAGTGTGGGTCCCAGGGGTTGAACTCAGGTTGCTTTACCAGCTGAGCCACCTCACCAGCCCAGGGGTAGTATTTCCCTCAGAAGTGACAGGACACTCTGGGAGAAGGGCAGCATAATACAGTGAACACTCACAGAAAACACTGAATTCTGTTTTCACGTTTTTGCTTTGTTTTGGGGGAACAGAGTCTTGCTGTTGTAGCTAAGGGTGGCCTCAAACATGTAGCAATCCTTCAGTGTTGGGTTTACAAGTGTGTGTTACCACACCCAGTTTCTAATTATATATATTTTTCTTTTTTCCAAGACAGGGTTTCCCTGTGTTGTCTTAGTCCTGGCTGTCCTGGAACTCACTCTGTACACCAGGCTGGCCTCAAACTCATAAAAATCCACCTGCCTCTGCCTCCTAGTGCTGGGATTGAAGGCGTGCTCCACCGCCCATGCTGAATACTTTAAAGTGATGAGTTTATATTGTATTTCATCTTCATCCTAGCACTCAGGAACATCAGGGGTTCAAGACCAGCTTGGGTCACATGAGACTCTGTTTCAAAAAGAAAAGTCAAAGCGTCATGGTGTGTCCCTAGCACATGGATAAAAGCATGACTCCAGTCTAGGGCCATAGGGGAGACAAACTCCACCATCACCATCTTGTTGATCTCACTGCAACACTGTGTGCGGCCTAGGGACGTCTCACTGATACTTCAGAGGACTCCTTGCTGTCTCTACCCTTTTCTTCGGGGCCACTGGCATGCCGGACCTACCAAGCTGCCCCAAAAGCCAGCTCTGCTCACATATGACCTCCACTAGCCTAGCCTCTTCAGAGAACACATAGCTGCCCAACTGAGGGCACATGAGAAGCCAGGGGCTGGCAGATATGTGAAGCCCAGCAGATCCTGCCCAGAAGACTGTGGCTGCTGAGGATTCACAGCCACGGTCCAGCTCTCTATGTCTGGCACTGCCTCCCCTAGAATCTCTGGCAGGTCAAGCATAGGCTGGCCTGGTCACCCAGGCTAGAGTCAAGGCACTGTTCATGGTGTGAAACCCACACCTGCTTCTAGGCAGGTCTGTCCCTGGTACAGACCCCTTGTCTGTGATATCAGTGGGGCTTGTGGTCAGATCAGCTCGGGGTGGTGGGGAGCTGCTGTGTGGAGATGGTGGACCTTTGCTGGCTTCCTGAAGTGCAAACAGGATGTTACCAGGTGGTGAAGCTCAGGTCAGGTGGGGGTGGGGTGTTAAGACAGGTGAGGAAAAACTGGCCCAGTAACAAGAGGCTCACAGGGCAGGGAAGAAGGTACAACAAAACTGCAGGGCTGGAGAGATGGCTCAGTGGTTAGGAGCACTGCCTGCTCTTCCAGAGGTCCTGAGAGATGGCTCAGTGGTTAGGAGCATGGCTGCTCTTCCAGAGGTCCTGAGTTCAATTCCCAGTAACTACATGGTGGCTCACAACCATCTTTAGTGGAATCTGATACCCTCTTCTTGCATAAAGTTGTACATAGAGGAGTCATCTACATAATAAATGAATAAATCTTGGCTGGGTGGTGGTGGCACACACCTTTAATCCCAGCAAGCATCTCAGTGAGGTCAAGGCCAGTCTGGTCTACAGAGCGAGTTCCAGGACAACTAAGGTTACACTGAAAAACCCTATCTTGAAAAACCACACACACACCAAAAACAAAAACAAAAACAAAATCCTGCCTGAAGGGAGGACAAAAATCGGGTGCTGGGGATTTCAAAACTAGGGTGCAGTCTGAGGTATAGCCCTTAGGAGGCTAGATCCAAGACAGAGCAGAGACCTTACTGGGTCACTAAGGAAGTCCGGGTAGACACTCTGATAAGGTGAGGAGGAAGTGGGGCTGGGGAGGTGGCACAGGCTACTGGGCTATGGTGTAAGAGGGGTGTCCGCCAGTCCTACCTTGCACTGTGGACTTCAAAGTTTTTGGAAAGATGATAGCTCTGGTCAAAAGCAGAACTGGAGAAAGCAGTGCCATGGCACCAGACTCAAGGCCCAGCCCTCCCAGGATCTAGCTTTGTTGGCCTTCCTCAGGAAAGTCCACTCCTCTCAAGATAGTGAAGTATGCAAAACTGCCAGGGCCCAATCCTGAAACTGCGACACCCTGGTTTGCCAGCTGGGAGACACCACGGCTCCACCAAAGGCTGTCCCTGACCAGAAGTAGGGCTCCGATGGCCAGGTCAGGCCTTGGTGACTCTGAATTTCCAGCCCACAACTCCTGCCCAAGCTCAGGGACCCCCACACTGTTGCCAGAGCTGGTTCCCGCTGGGACAGCAAGACCATAATTCTCTGGTACCTGGCTGAGGCACCAAGGTTACATACGCCCTGGTCCAACCAACCTCTCCTCTAGGGGACCACCATCAAAACACTTCCTCATCCTCGAAGACTCAGAGGAACTCGGGGCAGAGCAGACACAAACCTTACAAACAACAGGAGCTTGAAGAAAAAGCTGTGAGATTCAGAGTCCAGCTGGGTGGTTCACACCTAAAATCCCAGCACTCAGTAGGCTGAGGCAGGAGGTTTTCTGTGAGTTTGAGGCCAGCCTGCGCAACAGTGTGAGACCCTATGTCAAATAAACAAAACTTATATAAGGAAATAAATCAGACACACCCATGCTCTGCCTGCAGATGGCAGCCTGGCCAGGCAGCCCTCCACATAGGAGGCTCATCTCTCGGATCCTGCAAGGCAGTGGCAACTCCTGAAAAACCTGGCAGGAGGGCATAGGAACATGGGGCTCAGAAACCTGCAAAACTGGGTGCCTGGATCTCACCTGGCAGATAGCCCAGGAGGGTGAGACTGTCACCACCCCAAGTCCTCGGTGCTCTGCTTGTCACCTAATCTTTACATTCTGGAACATTTTGGTTCACAGACAGGACAGGATATGAACAATAAAGGGGGCTAAATATCAGCACATCCATCTTTCATGCAGTGGAGGGTCAGATGGACACGATCAGGTAGGGCTGGGTGGGGTATATGGACAGGAAGATGCTGATGACAGATAGAGATCCCAGCTGTTGGGGACACCTCATCAGGAGCTGGGCAGGGCACCAGGAATGGGGGCCCTGGGTACCACTGGAATACCCTCCCAACCCTACTGGCTTCCTGAGAACTGGAAAAACAGAGCATTTTGGTTGAAGGCATGCTCAACCCGGGTCAGGGAGCTGCCACCACTATCTCTCATCATACGGCCCAGAGCAGCTGATATGGGTGTACAAAGGCATCCAACAGATACAGCGCTTGTAAGAGCTTAGACAGCCACAGGGAACCAACAGGGCAGGGCTTTTTGTTTTTTCACTGGGCCTGGGGCCTGCAGAAAGCAGACTCTCAGGCTGGTGACTGTCCCTCCCATCAAAAGCTACACCTGGGCATGGCCATAGCATTCTTCCCAGACCAAAGTACTTTATTTTCTTCCTTATAAAGAAAGGAAAAGTCTTCCTAAAGTAAGATAAATACTATCCCCAAACCGAAAGTAAGGCCAGGCCTGAGCAGAGTCCTTGAATGGAAGACCCTCTAGCGTGGCAGTTTTCAGGTTTCCGGTTTAGCCCCACAGAGCTGAAGGCTATGGAAGCTGGCAGGTTAGAAAAGGTGTCACTGGAAGAGACTCCTGGCCAACGAGCAAGTGTAGGCTTGCATAGGAGGCAGCAGCAGCCTCCTGGCTGGGTCCCTGATGCTGGCAGTGCCTAGAGATATGACATGTTCTGAGTGGCATCTTTACCTCCACCCATTCAGAGGCATATGGCTCTCAAGCTCCCCTCAGGGTCATTAAGAAAATGAAATGTAGCCGGGCGGTGGTGGCGCACTCCTTTAATCCCAGCACTCGGGAGGCAGAGGCAGGCGGATCTCTGTGAGTTCGAGGCCAGCCTAGTCTATGAGCGAGTTCCAGGATAGCCAGGACCGTTAACACAAAGAAATCCTGTCTTGAAAACTAAAAAAAAAAGTGATGGCCATGGTGGCAGACGCTCGTAAGCCCAGCACTTGGGAAGCTAAGGCCTGCATGTAGTAAGTTCTAAGTCAGCCCAAGCTACAGAGTGAAGGGCAATAAGTTTATTACTACTCCCAGGTAGGAGACATTGAAGCCTCTGTTCCTTGGCAGCTGAAAGGGCACCCTGGCCAGGATCTAAAGAGCCCTTTCCACATTCCCCAGGAGGTCAAGTCACTAGCTGTTTTATTTACTTTTTGGCATATGTACATACGTGTGGTCACATGACCCATGTGTATGCAGAGGCAGGTACTGTGCTCGCACTTAGAAAAGCCAGAGGTTGCGTCAAATGTCTCCCTTGGGAACTCTCCACTTCATTTACTAAGGCAGAGGCTTTTTCAGAACCCAGAGCTGGTGATTCAGATGCTCTAGCAAGCCACCTTGCCCCAGGGATCCTATTGTCCCTGCTGTCCAAGTTCTGGGGTAACAAGTGAGCCACAAGCCCGTCTGACTCTTATGTAGGTTATGTGTCTAAACTCTGGTCCTTTATCCACTGAGCCATCTCCTCAGCCCTACTTTAGTTTTCTGATCTGGGTCCTGCTAGTAGCTCAGACTGGCCTTGAACTAGCAGTCTTCCTGCCTCAGCCTCCAGAGTGCTCCAGCTTGTGCCACCATGCTCACTCAGCGAAATTACGGTCTTCTCTGCTGGTTTCCTCTTTTGTAAAACAAAAGTATCCAGGCAATGGAATTGTCACTTCAGTACTACATACCAGAAGGCCTGAAAGATCGGGGGGGGGGGGGGGGGGTTCTGTCCCACTGTTAGCCTGTGTCTTCCCTCCTTGTCATTAGGACATAGCTGCCCTAAGCTTTATTATCTGGCACCCCACAAGCCCTACCTGCCTACACTACTCCTAGAACATGATCCTATGCTAAGATAACGAGTCCACATTTGTCCTGTACTTGGAGGCAGGGGCTATATAGCCAGGCAGTCTCTTGGAGGCAGAGCACAGGCCAGAGCCATTGGCAGGAGGTGAACCAAACAGAGCTGCTGCCACTCCTCTGATCCTGAGAGCAGCTTAAATACTCCCATGACTCCACCCTAGAGCCCATCAAAGTTCTGCCAAAAGATTGAAGGCACCTAGGCCCTGACATGCTTTATGCTAGGGTGGCTATCAGGTTGTGGAACATCCCTAGCCCCATCCCCATTCCTAGCACCTCTCACAGCAAAGGAGCTCACATGGTTTGAGGAGTAGGAAGAAGGCAGTGGCTGAGGTGAGAGGACAGCGGGCAGGCAGGGAGTGGTGTCTAAGCAGAACTTCTGGTAAAAGAGGTACCACATGCTTCAGTAGGAGAGCAGGTCCCACACTCTGGCATAGTGGCCTAACACGTCAGGCATGACCCTCACAGATGGCTCCCACACAAGGTCAGGGAGCTTAGCTGTGTGGACTGGGAAGGCCTACAGGAAAGAGTCTGGGGCAAACATGCCCATTTCGATAGTAAAAAGAGTCTATAAGGCCACTGGTCCAGAGGCCAACAGTAGGCCTGTGACAAAGGAAATACCCAAATTGGCTTTGAGGAATGTGTCAACAGGGCTTCCTCCACCCTCCCTTCGGCCTCCATGGGCATGCTGGAGGAGGGTCTCTAGGACCAGGGCAGTACCCAGCCTCTTCCTGATGCCTCCCTCCCACCTCATCAGAGGCTTAAGGATATGCCTGCCAGACTGGAAGGAAAAGTCTTGGCTGGCACCATGGTGCTGGTGTTTATATGACAGCGATGCTGTAACACCGATGAATCTGGTGCAGAGGCTACGAGCCTCCAGGCTGGTGGGTCTCAGCCAGCCACATTGGGAACTGCCACACTCAGGTAGGGACAGTTAACAAGCTGTGGTTGCAGCTGAGGCACTCCCTGGCAGCCTTTCCAGGAAACCTGGCAGAGAGGTGGCAACAGCAGGAGGAAGTTTCCTGGGGCTTCTTATTAATATTTCTTGATGACTCTCCCTGGGGCCCGATAATGTTCTCAGAGCTCAAGGATGGGGCCGTTACCAAAAAAGGAAGACCAATTGTGGCCACCATGTCTGTGCAAACCCTTGGCCAATAAAGGACAACAGTGGTTGACCATGGCAATGTTCAGTGAGCCCCAGACTTCCAGGTTCTCCTGCAGGACGTTCAGGAAGACACTCCAGTCATCACAAACAATACATAAACAGGCACCCTGCACCTTACTGCCTATGACACGAGGCATAGACATCCTGTTAGTGTGCACTGAAAACACAATTCTAAACCAGGTGGTGGCAGCGCATGCCTTTAATCCCAGCACTTGGGAGGCAGAGGCAGGTGGATCTCTGTGAGTTCGCCAGCCTGGTCTACAAGAGCTAGTTCCACGACAGGCTCCAAAGCTACAGAGAAACACTGTCTTGAAAAAAAAAAAAACAAAAAACAAAAACAACAGCCAGGTGGTGGTGGCGCACGCCTTTAATCCCAGCACTTGGGAGGCAGAGGCAGGCAGATCTCTGTGAGTTCAAGGCCAGCCTGGTCTATAAGAGCTAGTGCCAGAACAGGCTCCAAAGCCACAGATAAACCCTGTCTTGAAAAACCAACCAAACAAACAAAAAAAACCCCAAAACCCAAAACAAACAAACAAAAAACCCCACAATTCTAGAGGTCCTTGCTCTGCAGTCCTGAAAGGGGGTTGTTCCCCATTCCAATTCTAGGGCAACTGCCACCCTCAGAGAAATGACCCCCATTTTACCACCAAACACCCACGTCTACATCACCAAAACCGCCCTTTTCAGAAAGCAGTGATGCGAGACAAGATGTCGTTACAGAAAATGCAGTTGCCAAACGCTTTACTCTTAGGATCTCGTTTGAAGTGGGCCTGAAATAACCTAAGAGTAACTATTCCAAAGAGGAAATGGCCATAGGAGCCAGTGGGGAGTAGAAAAGGGGTCCAGAGAGAAACAGCAGGTAATGGAGGTAGGTGGTGCTTTCCTCAAAAACCTTCACACGCTCCTGGCTTCGGCTGTTTATTCCATAACATCTTTAGAACAACAGCCATGTGCAGGCAGCTGGAACTCCCTGGGGCCCCCAGGGCTCTCAGCTCCCTATACAGCAACCTGGGCACCAGAAGCTGCTGTAGAGTGTGTGCCTACACTTGACGTCAGCCAGGATTTACTACGAGCATGGACTGTGCATTAACAGGACAAATCATTCCTAGGCTGACAGAGCCCAGATTCCTGTGCACGGATCCCAACCTATGACGCTCATGCTCCCTTCAAATCCATTTACTAAGTGCACAGTGGAGAAGCAAACAGAGCTGAGCAACTTAATAGCAAATCCATGAAAGCCTTGCTCCAGAGAGGAGGACAGATGGGAAAAAGCATCTCAGAGAGCCATTCCCAGGGAGCAGCAGCAGCTTCAAAGGCCCGCAGGGATAGACTGCAGAAAAGATAATCTTGTTTTCAGGGGCAGGAGGGGGTGGGTCCCTGCTACTGGAGTGGAATGTTCTGGTAAGGGATAAAGGCTGGCAGCAGTGGGCTTTCTCTGGTGATGGAGAAGTAGAGGGAGGAAGAAGAGCAAAAGTCTTCTTAGCACTCCTTCCCCCACCGATCCAGGCAGGAAGTCCTGGCCGTAATGAGTTAACAGGAACGAAGAAACGGAGAAGGAAGAGTAGCAGGGTATGAGGAGCCGGGGGAAACAAGCAAGGGGCGGGCAGCAGCGGAGGAAGCTCATGGTGGGGGAGGGACCAGGAAATAGCCCAGAGAACCAGAAGGCTGCAAGAGGCACCCAGCTCCCACATACTGCTGCTGGGGCTGCTACTGTCACTGGGGAGAGCAGGGACATCTCTTGGGACCGCCCAGGCAGGGCTCCTCAAGCAGGAGCCCTGAGATTAATTACACAGGGCCTCAGTGGTCATATTAAGCAAATGATGATAATTATAAGACTGCGGCAGCTGCTGGGAAAGAGGCAATAGCTTCTGCAGGGCGAGGCCCAGACCACAGTCCCACAGCCCTGGGAGGTCATTAGCGAAAGACCAGCCTCCTGGTTTTACCAAAGCAGATAAACTGAGGCAGGCCCAGTCAGGATTAGTGTGCCTGGGGCCCATGTGAACCAGTATTGTAGGAGTGAGGAGCTAGGACCCCTATGTTCTATCCACACAGCACCCTCTCCTGTGAGAAGGTCGGGAATAGGTCTGTTTCCCCATATCTTCTAGGTGACAGAAGGGGAGGTCCCTTTGCCAAGTTACAGTGGCACTATGCCCAACAGTTCCCATTCCCCAGCCCTGGGAAATAAGAGCTGTGATGCCAAGCTCAGCCAAGCCACAACCCTGGGCACCAGCCACAGAAGGCTGCCAAGATGGCCCACCCCAAAGTAGGGACAACTCCCATTGGCACACCGGCACAGGAACGAACCCCAATGCTTCTTTCCCTAACCCTAACTTCATGGAGGGAAAGTAGGATTCTGTATATGATTGGCGCTTGCGGCCTTGCCAGGGTAGCCTGTTTCTCTGTTTTAGGAAATGGCAAAGGGGTTGGGTGTATACTGTGAGAGCTGATGGTACCAGAAGCCCCTGCTACTTTCAGGTCACCACCTTAGACCCACAGCTCTCAAGACAAGGGGTGCCCACCATCCCACCCCACAGCCAGTAACACATCAGTGGGTAGAGGAGACAAAGCAAACAGGAAGACTAGGACTACAAAGATCTGTGATCCAATCCCAGACCTTTTGTATGGCACGCCTCAAGATCTTGATCAGTAACTGAGGAAAATACCACCTGCTGGGTGGGTATACCAGGACTGAGAAGACAAGGCACTTTGCAAACTGGGACATACTGGGCAAATGGGCAAGACCATAACCACCTTCAAGGGCAAGAGAGGCCTGCCTCGAAAATGTGCAGTGTGCATCACAGAAGCTTTCCAGCATGGGAGGTTCGCATGCCGAGGGCCACGGCCACCGCGGGGTGACTCAGGGTCCCTCCCTGGCCTGAGCATACCAGTGTTTAGAGTTAGAGGCTCCTCACCATTCATAGACTGAGCAATTGGTTCGACAACACGCTACTGATGGTACCCTGTACCAATGCCTACGGTGTCATCGGTCCCAAAACTCACAGCCTGCCTCCATTCTGCTCAGATTCTCGCCCCATCCTGGTACTGTTGAGCAACTAGTCCACGCAGGCATGGCCTTGCCAACTTCACATGCTGGTTTTTGGATCAACTGAGACAACAGATGTCAAAATAAATAACGAATTAATAAGATCTCCATTCTTATTCCTATCACACCACCACTGCCACCAAACGAAGGGTAAAGGGAAAGAGGTACAACTCATTTATCAGGGTTCTCAAACACCTGCAGAGGCGACCCAAGGCGGGGCCCTTTAGGAGCAATGCATTCTGGGGAAAGATTATCCAAATATGGAGAGTTCTAGAAAAGGCACCACCTCAAACTTTGTAGACCTCACACTTGCATAAGACTCTCCTGGCTGTGGCTGCCCAGGAGGTCTAGGCAGTGCCCCAGATGCTAACTGCACGCCGCGCCCTTCTCTTCCCTTCACATTTTGTCATTTCTGAACTCATTTCGTCCTAACTGCTACCCCTAGACAGCTCTCGCTGATATTCAGTCTAGTTCCTGTTTTGAGAAATCTGATTGCAAATGTCTTAGAAAAAAGGGGGGCCCAACGGCTTCTTCAAAACGCAGACCAATTTTCCCTCTACTGTGCTTGACTCTCAGTCAATCCGAAACCCGGTGAGCAGCCACTGGCGGGGGGTGGGGGAGGCATGGTGAGCTGTACAACAGCAACCCTGCAAGCTGCCCACCCTGCTCCAACGCCTGGGGCCACCAGAGGCCTATTTCACATTGCCCACATTTCACAGATGTAAAAATCAAGGTCTAGAAAGAAAAAGAACTTGCCCCATGTCCTATGATAAGAATACAGCAGTAAAGTCAGGTCCAGTTCTTGGCTGCTAAAGGGGCTGGCATGAAAAGCTGCTGGGATAGGCCTTACCACCCACCACAAGGCACCCTGATGGGTAGACACATCTGCTCTTCCAGGGGCAGGACACCTAGGCCACCCTTCAGGGCCAGGCAGTGAACAAAATATACAACGAGAAGCTCAAAACCCTAACGTGGAGGCCAGGTGCCACCATGGAGTACCTGGGTGACACTGCACAAGCCATTCAAGCATTCAAGTGTGAGATGTACCCCTCACACCACACACACACACACACACACACACACACACACACACACACACACACACCTTGTCCTATGGGCACAACACTACACCTGTCTCACTCAGTCTCTAGTTTTCTGTGCAGTTCAAGTGGGAAGGTAAGTCTATCTGCCACAATACACTGGACAAACCCCAGTTACACCTCTCACATCCTGCCCGACTCTGCACCCACATCCTGAACAGTTTAAACTTTGATACCAGGTGTGATGACATCAGTTGTCTTGCGGAGAGGCGGCAGCACAGTCCAGCTGCTGTAGGATGGGATGTCCCCCTGGTCAAGAGTACCCACAAGGTACCCACAAGTACACACATGTGGGGAAAAGGGTGAAGAATGGACTTGCCTCACCCAAGTGCAGCCCCTGGGGATGGTACACACACCAATGCACTATCCCTAAAGAGCACTCTCAAACCTAAGCCAAGGGTAGTGACACCACCAGAGGAGAAGGCAAAAAAGTCTCCGACTCGTGCTCCCCACTCCACAAACCTCACAAGAGTGTTGTTAATCACTCTGAGAGGAGTGAGCAGGGCTGTGGAACACCAAAGAGAGGGGTGCTGGGAGCAGGAGCAACAGACTGGATAAACAGAGGCAGACCTGGGGAAGGGAACCAACCGTAAGGGGACACAGAGGGTGGAGGGCAGAGCCCAGGCCCCAGGGTGGGAAGAGGGATGCAGCAGTGCCAGGGGCTGACAGCGACCAGGCCCCGCAGTAAGATACAGGAAGCGGCAGTGCGGCCCCGGGGAGCGCGGCGGGGAGCTTGGAGTTGGGGCGCTCTGGGCTCACAGGCACCGGGCCTGAGCCGGCCGGGACAGGAGAAGTCCCCGGGTACTGGGACGGCCCGGATAGTGGGTCTCCGGGACAGAAGGTCCCCGGAGTAGGGGGTCCCCGAGTCCTGGGGCAGCCGGGATCGTGGGGTACTTGGGGTAGGGGATCCCCGGAGTAGGGGGTGTCCCCGGGGCCTGGGGTAGCCAGGATAGTGCGGCCCCTGGAGCACAGGGTCCCCGGAATAAGGGGGTCCCCCGGGCCTGGGGAGGCAGTAAGAGAGGGGTCCCCGGGACATGGTACCCGGGTTGGCGCGTGGGGCCCGACACAGGAGGGCTCACCTGGGCTCTGGAAGCAGGATCTTCTTGCTGGCGCGCGCGGCCGGCGTGGCCTTGCTCTTCTCCATGGCCATCAGGTAGCTCACATCGGCCAGCACCGCCTCCAGGTCGGCCATCTTGGCGGCGGCGGCGCTGTTCCTCCCGCCGCCCGAGGCTCCGCTCCGCTCCCGCTCGCTCGGCCCGGCCCGGCCCGCGCGGCTTGTCGGCCTCGGCGCCGCCGCCGCCCCGTCCGGTCCCCGCTCGTCGCCCGCTCACAGGCGGCGCCGCCCCATGGCGCCGGCTCGGGCCCGGCCCGGCTCGCGCTCCGCTCCCGCCGGGACTGCAGTCGGGGCGCCGCCGCCGCCACCACCACCACCACCACCCGCCCTCCCGCCCGCCCGCGCCCGGAGCTGCCGCCGCCGCCTCCGGCCCCGCCTGCCGCGCACAGCGCCAGCGAGCCGCCGAGGGGCCGAGCCGGACGGGCGGGCGGCGGGCAGGCGGGCGGCAGCGCCCCCTAGAGGCCGCGCCGCTAGGGTCCGGGACGCGGGCGGCAGTCCAAGGCTGCATCTAAGGACTCCAGGACGACCCCAAGCCCTGACCATAAACTCGGATCGTGTCCACGCTCCCTCCAGGGCGTTGACTCCAGACCGTGGATCATAACAAGAATCCTGACGCCGGCCATGACCCCAGACTCAGAGTTCAGAACATTCTCTCAGGATAACACCATCACATCCACCTCTGACCCCCAGACCTTGAGTGACAATCCTGATTTCAGACTCTCAACGGAGCTCCAGACTCAGACCTTGGGCTACTCTCCTGACTATGAGCATTTTGTTTTTCTTAATTCAGACAGAGTATTGCCATGTCTTCCTGGGTGGCCTGTAACTCACTACGTAGACCAGGCTGGACACTAACGCACAGAGATCTGCCTGCCTCTGCCTCCCAAGTGCTGAGATGGATTAAAACCACACTCTGATGAGGGCTGAACTTTTTTTTTAAAAAAATTCCATTATTTATTTATTTACTTACATGTGCAAACCTGGAGGTCAGAGGATAGAAAATCTGACAAGCAGTTTTCTCTTTTTTAGCACATGGGTTGCTAGGGATGGCACTCAGGTTCTCAGGCTTGGTGCCCTTCTCTGTGCCTTCTTCCCGAGCCAGCTCTGCCTATTCTATCCTCCCAGCACTTGGGAGGCAAAGGTAGGTGTGTTTCTGTAAGGTGAAAGTCATCCAGTGCTATGTAGTGAGACCATGTCTCAAGCAAACAAATAAAAAAAAAATTGAAACTGCATACATCTCCCTAGGGCACCTCTCTGATTTCCAAGCTGCCAGGACACTTAGAAACTGATTCTTGTGCCAGTTCATGGGCCAGCAAAACGAGAACTCCTGCCCCCTTTGTACTTCTTGACTACTGTGGATCAATACAAATCAAATGGGGGGGGCTCAGTGGATGATATCCCCAGACACCCAAGTCAAAACCCAGGCTACTTTTCCCTGACCCCTGCCTCATCTTCCCGTTTTCCCTACTTCATCATTACAGTCTCCTGCTCTGTTGGTGCAGACTCTGACAAGAACGGCTGCTCCTAAATCTAGGTCTGATGGTATGTTTAGTGCCAAGCGACTGCTGTCCAGCCCCCCCCCCAGGCCTACCAAGAGTGGAAAGTATTGATTGGTTTTTGTTGCTAGTAGACCAGAAAGACCTTGAACTCAGAGATCTGCCTGCCTCTGCCTCCTTAGTGCTAGGATTAAGGGTATGGGCTACAACGCGTGGCTGAGAGTGTCAAGTCTTTTATTACTATTATTTATTTTATGTATATGAGTGTATGTAGTCTGTAGTCTGTGTACTGTGTGTGTACCTGATGTTTGTGGAGACCAGAAGAGGGTGTCAGATCCCTTGGGACTGGAGTTACAGATAGTTGTGATCTGACATGGGGGTGCTGAGAATTGAACCCAGGTCCCCGGGGAAGAACCAGTGTTCTAAACTTCTGAGCAATCTCTCCAGCCCCCAAGTGTCAAATCTTTTTTTTTTTTTTTTCTGAGACAGGGTCTTTTTGCAACTTTCGAGCCTGTCCTGGCACTAGCTCTCGTAGGACCAGGCTGGTCTCGAACTCACAGAGATCTGCCTGCCTCTGCCTCCTGAGTGCTGGGATTAAAGGCGTGTGCCACCACTGCCTGGCCCAAGTGTCAAATCTTAAGGGGGCACTTTGGACTCCAATCTTCTGCTACTCAAGTCAGATTAGGTGAATGAACAGTATCTTGTTGTTTGTTTGTTTTTGTTTTGTTTTTTTTTGAGACAAAGTTTCTTTGTGCAACAGTCCTGGATCTCCTGGAACTCCCTTTGTAGACCAGGTTGACCTCAAATTCAGAAAGATCAGACAGCCTCTGCCTCCAGAGTGCTGGGATTAAAGGTGTGTGCCACCATGTCCAACGTATTTTGTTTTTTTGAAAGAATCTTACTATACAGACCAGGCTAGCACTGAACTCATAGAGATCTGCCACCCTAGTGCCTAGCATTGGTGAACAATCTCATTGTTAGTTCTCTGCACTGGGTCCCTGCTCTCCCCTGGACTTGGAAGCCCTTTATGAACCTTCTTCCCTAGACCACTCTTGCCCATCCTTTCAGACCCACCTTCTTCCTGCAGGAGCCTGCTGCCCTGACTTCCAGACCCTAACTGGACACATGCTCCATTTTACACTGACCACTACCGGGCCCTATTGCTTTAGTTTGAAACCATCACCAATCAAAACATACACTGGCTGGGTGGTGGTGGCTGACACCTTTAATCCCAGCACTTGGGAGGCAGAGACAGGCAGATCTCTGTGAATTCGAGGCCAGCTTGGTATACAGAGCTAGTTCCAGGACAGCCAGGGCTACCCTGAAAAACCCTGTCTCGAAAAACCAAATACCAAACAAACAAACAAAAAAAGACAAAAAACAAAAACAACCCCCCCAAAACAAAAACCATATATTGTTGTAAGTTTTACAGTGGGAAGAGGATAGATAATATGTTATTACATGTCTGCATCCAAATGTCAGCATGCTAATAGATGGGGGAGATATCCACTGTCTTCCACTGGTTCATCTCTTTCTTGTGTGAACATGTGTGTTACAAGCATGTGTGCATGTACATGTGGATATGAGTGCATGTCATGCTCAAGTGTGTGTTTTTGTGGAGGCCTGATCAACCTTAGATATTATTTTCAGGAGTCATCTGTATGCTTATTTATTTATTTATTCATTGGTTTTTCTTTTCTTTTTCTTTCTTTCTTTCTTTCTTTTTTTTTTTTTTTTTTTTTGAGACAGGGTTTCTCTGTAGCTTTGGAGCCTGTCCTGGAACTAGTTCTTGTAGACCAGGCTGGACTCGAACTCACAGAGATCTGCCTGCCTCTGCCTCCTAAGTACTGGGTTTAAAGGCATGCGCCACCACCGCCCGGCTGTGACAAGCTTTTTATGTGGGTGTGAGGGATTGAAGTAAGATTCCCACACTTGTGCAGCAGGCACTTTGCCGACTAAGTCATCTCTCTGTGTCCCTGGTTCACCCTTTGTCCCTCGTGTCCATTTCAGGACCAGACTCAGACAGGCGTCAGTGTTTGATGAATGAATGGATCCGTGACTGCCCTCCAGGAGCATGTGAAGTTTGAAGCAGAATAGGACTAGATGCTCCAGCAGGACAAGATGCCTGTGACCTTCTCCCAAGCCCTACCTTGACTCTCTGGACCTTGACCTGTAAGAAAGCTCCACCCTGACCTAGGTTTTCTGGAACAGCTCCTATTTAAAAAAAAAAAAAAAATGCCTGAAGAACTTGTCAGACCAGAGTCTGAGCGTGGGTTTGGAAATGTCAGCCATCCCTTCCTTTCACTACCTGGAAACCAGATGGGCCATCCCACCCACTGCCCCACCCACTGCCCCACCCACTGCCCAAGCCATGGGGCCTTCCCAGTGGCATTGCTCAAGGATTCCTGAGAACTGAGAAGGCAGTTTTAGGAGGCCTAGAACCGGAAGACTGTGTAAGGAGGCCTGGCTTGGTAAGGCTGGTCTTGAGATGGTGCTGCCCTCTGGTGGTGTTTGGAAGGTCGATTGTAATCTTGACCTTTCAGGCCAGTTTCAATCCTTCTGGGAACCTTTGTCTGGCATCCAGATCATGCTGGATTGAGCCAGGATGCTGGCAGGGCAGAGGGCAGAGAAACACCATTTCTGCTCAGCTAGACACAATGCTGCTCCAATCACCACTGGGTGATCGTGAGTGTTGCCATCAGCCCACACTGTTCTGCTCCCACCTCACCAGAAAGCCTCCATTTTCCAAAACCTCATGAATCTTCTTCAATTCCTTGCTTCTTTCCTTTACCTATCCCTGATCCCTATATACACACCAGCCATTGCCTATGCGACTGGCCTCTTTTCAGGCTCCCTGTCTCTCCATTGCAGCTCCACTGACTGAATTAGCCTCTACCTTGACTGTCCCAGTGCCTAGGATAATGCCTGCCCTCTTACAGTGGCCTGTGAGACCTAACAGCCCTGACCTCTGCATCTCTCAACTTGGCACCCTCCACTTTTCCACTCTCCAGCCGCTCTGTCACATGAACAAATCTGTTATATTGTCCACTTCCCCAGCCTAAGCTGGCCTGGCCCCTGCTCCTCCCACATGGCAGGCTCTTGCTCAACCTAATGTTTCCTGGGCTGAGACGTTTATGCTCAAAGGGCAAAGGGCTCTGGGGTACTGTTACAGTGTTTCACCCCTCAGGCTGGCCTTGAATGTGGGACAATCTTCCTGTTTCTGCTTCCTCAGAGATGGGAACCAATTACTACCTCCCCACTTCCCTAGTGCAGGGAATAGAATTTAGGGCCTTTCAGGGCTGGAGAGAGGGTTCAGTGGTTAAGAGCACTGGTTGCTGTCTTCTAGAGCACCTGGGTTCGACTCCCATCACCCACAGGCAGTTCACAACTTCCTGTAACTCCAGTTCCATCTTCTGACCTCCACAGGCACCAGGTACTCACATGGTACACATACATATTGTGGGCAAAACAAACATACACATGAAATGACATGAAATAAAATAAAAATAAATTAATAAGGAATTTAGGACCTTTCACATGTAAGGCAAGTGCCCTAGCACTAACTATTTTGTTTGTTTTACGTGTGTGTGTGTGTGTGTGTGTGTGTGTAGAGAGAGAGAGAGAGAGAGACAGAGAAAGTTTCTCTTTGTAACAGCCCTGGCTGTCCTGGAACTCACTTTGTAGATCAGGCTGGTCTCAAGCTCACAGAGATCCGCCTGCCTCTGCCTCCCAAGTGCTGGGATTAAAGGCGTGCACCACCACTGCCCGGCTTTTTTTTTCCTTTTTAAAAAGAGGATCTCACCAGCCTGGTCTACATAGTGAGTGCCAGGACAAGGCTTCAAAGCTACACAGAGAAACCCTGTCTTGAAAAAAACAAAAAACAAAACAAAACAATAAGAAGGCCTCACTGTGTCATGTCACTGTCTGACCTGAAACTTACTATGAAGCAGGTTTGCCTTGAACTCACAGAGCCCCCTCCTTCTGCCTCCCGCATAGTGCTTGGATAAAAGGCATGCTACTAGTGGGGATGTCAGTTTGACACACAAACTAGAGTTATCTGAAAGGAGGGGACCTTAATTGACTTTATAAGATCTGGCTGGGAGGCAATTTTTAGTGGTTGAAAGGGGAGGGTCCAGCCCACTGTGGGTGTGGCCATCCCTGGACTGGTTGTTCTGGGTTCTGTAAGAAAGCAGGCTGAGCAAGCCATGAGACACAAACCAAAAACAGGACCCCTCCATAGTCTCTGCATCAGCTCCTGTCTCCAGGACTCTGCATCAGCTCCTGTCCTGACTTCTTCCAATGATGAACAGCGCTGTGAAGTGTAAACCCTTTCCTCCCCAGCTTGCTTTTTGGTCGTGGTATTTTGTCACAGCAATAGAAACCAAAAGACATGTGGCATAAAAATTTTGTTTGCAGGGGCTGGAGAGATGGCTCAGAGGTTAAGAGCACTGGCTCTTCTTCCAGAGGTCCTGAGTTCAATTCCCAGCAACCACATGGTGGCTCACAACCATCTGTAATGAGATCTTGTGCCCTCTTCTGGCCTGCAGGCAAACATGCGGGCAGAGCACTGTACACATAATAAATAAAATCTTTAAAAAAATTTGATTTTCAGAGAGGGTCTTATCATATACCCTTAGCTGGCTTGGAGCTTGCTATATAGACCAAGGTGGTCTTGGATGTTCATCAATTCTCCTGCCTCAGCCTCCAAAGTAACTGAGTTCCAGACATGAGTCACCATATTCTACTCTTTATTTATTTATTTAGAGACAAGGTTTCTCTGTGTAACAGCTCTGGCTGTCCTGGAACCCACTATGTAGACCAGGCTGGCCTTGAACTCACAGAAATCCGCCTGTCTCTGCCTCCTGAGTGCTGGAATTAAAGGCATGTTCCTCCACCACCTGGCGACCATACTTTTCTTTTTGTATTGTATTGTATTGTATTGTATTGTATTGTATTGTTGTTATTATGTATGTGTGCATGATGAGCTTGTGTGTGGGTGTATGTGCCATAACGCAAGAGTGAAGGTGAGCAGGTTTATTCTCTCCATCCACATTTACATGGGTTCCAGGTACCTAATTTAGGTCCCCAATCTGGCGGGCACTATTTGTTTGTATAGTTAAGGTTGGTCTCAAACTCAAGATCCTCCTTTCTCAGGCGACGCAGGTTCTTAGCTCCTTTGTGAATTTTCACAACCCTCTTCCGAGGGGTAGAACTTTCCCTTGCCCTTGGGACCCTAAAAGTCACGCAGTCCACTACAATCTGCTAGGACACCAGTTACGACCTTCCGGACTTGGGCTACACCCCTAGTTTTGACGTCAGACCTGCCCTAGTTTTGGTCCCGCCCAGCCCCGCCCTCCCAGGTCCAGTGCGCATGCGTTCCTGCGCTCGAAGCCAATCTAGCTGGGTAGTGTTCGTGGCAGTGCCTTCTATAACTGAACACTGGCAACTGGCTTGTGAATGTTCGATTTACCGTCTCTTAGCCCTCTCGCTGGTGTTTGGTGTGGTGTTGTGGTGCGACGGAGGTTGGATCTGAGAGCTATCTTCTACTAACTTTGTCCAGTACCTTGGTCAAGTTGCTTATCCTTTCTGAATCGGCAATGGTGAACTGAGATGATGTGGGAAGCTCTGGGGTAGGATAGAATCTCAGCCTGCTGATTCTGTCGCCAGTTGGAGTCTTGCTATTGAGTTGGAGATGGAGTTGGACTAGCAGTGTTCTCAACCTTTCCAATGCTGTGACTTTTTAAATACAGTCCTCATGTTGTGGTGACCCCCAACTATAAAATTGCTTTTGTTGCTACTTTGTAACTCTAATTTTGCTAGTTATGAATTGTAATGTAAATGTTTTCGAATGGTCTTAGGTGACCCCTGTGGACCCTTTGGGGTTGTCTGAAACCCCAAAGGAATTGTAGCCCATAGGTTAAGCTCCTCTGAACTAGAGGCTATTGCTGATTAAGGTCCTAGACAGTGGTAGCAAGGATGAAGTGATATAATGGAGGCAAAACTGACAATTCTGTTCTCTGCTAACACCCAAACAGCTCCTCTTCAGGAAACTTAACTACAAGTCAACTTACACAATGTCCTATGTTTCTGGAGCACAGAGCAGAACTAGACAAGTCTTAGCTGTCAGTTCAGGGTAGTAGGAATCCAACCCTCCTGAGCCAGTGATGATTTCTGGCAGCAGGCAGTGCTTGTCTAGAGATGAGAACTAGTAAGCAACAGATCTGCTTATAAGGCTAAGTTAGATAATGGAAGTAAATGCCAATCACAGCCCATCTGGAGGGAGGCTTCAGGCTGGCACTAACATTAAGCAGGGGCCTAGTCTGTGGTTTTAGTCATGTGGAGGTTGGTCTTGGTTATTGGGGCTAAAAGATGAGAAATGCTCAAGCTGTTCCCAGGCACTGTTCCAATACTGCCTGTTTATTAACCTCAGCACATAAAATACTTACCCACTGGGCTACAAGAGCTAGTTCCAGGACAGGCTTCAAAGCTACAGAGAAACCCTGTCTTGAAAAACCAAAAAAAGAAAAAAAAAAATTCGGCTGGGCGGTGGTGGCGCACGCCTTTAATCCCAGCACTTGGGAGGCAGAGGCAGGCGGATCTCTGTGAGTTCGAGGCCAGCCTGGTCTACAAGAGCTAGTTCCAGGACAGGCACCAAAAACTACAGAGAAATCCTGTTTCGAAAATCAAAACAACAACAAAACACTTATCTATTCATTAGGGCCAGGCGGTGGTGGCTCATGCCTTTAATCCTAGCACTCAGGAGGCAGAGGCTGGTAGATCCCTCAGAATTAGTTCCAGGACAGGCAGAGTGGTTCTGGAACAAGAAATCCTCTCACCCGCCCTCCTTCCGCCCAAGTTTGCTTTGAGCTGGAGAGATAGCTCAGTGGGTAAAGGCATTTGCCTCAAAGCCTGACAACCCAAAGAGTCCTGGAACCCACAAAAACTCCTTCAAGCTGTCCTTTGACTTCCACATGCATGCCGTGGTATATGTACATGCTTGCAATCACACACAAAAAGTTTTAAGTTTTCCTCAATGAAGAAAGTATTGCTTTTTGACATTAAGAAAGCTAGTTAAGTATAGACTTTTGCCAGTGCCATAGCTGTTTCTGTCCAGAGTGAAGGGGCCAGCACTCTGTGGCCTTGGCTGGACTTGTCTGTATGACCTTCTGACTCATCCTTTCAGATATTCACATACACCAAAGGAGAAAGGGGTTAGTTTTTGTTTTTAAAGTCTTTTTATTTAAAAACAAAAACAAAAAAGAAAACCAAATCAAAATATTTCCCATTGGAGTCTATTTCTTTTTTTGTCTTTTAAAAATTTTATTACACAAATATCTCCCACTCCCAAGTGTCAGAAGAAAGACATCTTTGCTCTTTCTAAAACCAAGTGGGGAACTTTTAGAAAACAAAGCCCAACTAGCTTCCTTCCTTCCCTGACCCAAAATAATGCCAATGTGTCAGCTGGTAGCTAAGACTCGTTCCCTTAATGCTTACATTTAATTTAAAAATCTTAGCACAACATTGGAGATTGACTCTAAATAAGCAACAAAAAAATATATATTTACAATATTTCTCCCCCCAAAAAACAAACCCTTTAAACATAGTGACTTTAGGAGTTTTATTTATTGAGCAGTTATTTTTTAATCACCAAGTGATTTTATATTATATATATATAATTATATATATATATATAATTTTCTTCCTTTCCTTTGTGGTTTTTTGCCCCAGTATGTGGAAAGATGAAGGCAGAGGTCTGATCCTACAGTCTGAAGAGGCCAGGCTCTGGCAAGACCACAGCTAAGAGTAGATGCAGGACTATGAACGTACATGTTCTTGCCCCCAGAGACACTTCTCTCCTTTGCAAGGACCAACCCTCACCTCTAAAAGCCATTCTCCCTCATAGTTCTAAAGAAAAGAAAGACCCAACAAGGGCATCAGTCCATCTGCCGCCATCCTGAGCTCCTTTTTCAGCTGACGAATTTCTGTGTAAAACATTTGCTTTTTCCAAACCTAAATGCAAAGACCAAAACCCCAGACAAGCCATCAGCTTAGAAATTTCTGTGGATGAACTGTCCCAAAGGTCAGAGGCACTCTCCCGGCACAATCCCTGCTCTGAAGGGGTCTCTCCACCTCCCCTTTTATAAAAAGACGACAAACAAAACTTAGTAATTTTAGTATTTTCCACAGGAGCAACCAAAAAGAAAAAAAAAAAAAGAGGCAGGAAGCTTCTAATTATAGGTCATTAATAATATTAATAAGGTTTTGCTCAACACCCAGGGTTCTTTACAGAAGTTCCCCTAATTGAGGCACTCTGGAATAAGTCACTGGCGTTTCCTCAACATTTCAGCCCCAGAATCCTGGGTCCTGAAGACCAATGGAATGGCAGAGGGTCATGGAGGCAGACTGCTGTTTTTTTAGGTGCAGCCAAGAGAATCAGCAGATTGGAAGAAACAATGCCACCCCTTGCCAGAACCCAGTTTTCCTGGAAAAATATCTGGTTAATACCAGGGTCTAAGCTCAGCTAAGTGGCAAAGGGGGGGGGTGCTTCTGCCTCTATTGCTTTGGCAGTGGCAAGGGTGCAGTTAGCATCTCTCATTGGGCGGTTCATACTTCAGACTCATGGTGCCTGGGCTCTGTCCCCCTCCTGATGGAGTTTAGGAAAGCCTGAGGCTGGATTATAGGAAATAGGGTGGGAAGGGCTATGGCTGGGGGAAAAGAAGGTGGGGTAAGGCTGTGCTATCAATCTCCTACAGATGGGGAGCAGAGTGCAAATTTGCATGTATCACTGATAAACTCTGGCCACAGGCCTCTGCTGAGCATCTCCTCACACTCTAAATATTGACCCAGAATAATTCCGACCATTTTTTTCTTTTTTTTTTTTTTTTTAAAGTGCAAAAAGCTCTCTGCTGCCCTAGAGAGAGGATCTTTGGACAGGCCGTTCAATGCAAAGTAAAAGGGGGCAGCTGATGGGGCTTAGAAAAGGGTGGTGGAGCGGGAGACACCATGCTCCCCTCCTTCCCTGCACACACGTGCAGCACACTCAGCCAGACACACAGAGGCACATGCACACACACTTCCAAGACTGCAGGCAGAGGGCAGGAAACTGGCTTCCAATCAGGACTCCCCTTAAAAGGCACCAGGTCAGTGAGCTGCTAGGCTATACACAGGCCTGGTCTCAGAGGGCTATGCTAAACCAGAGGCCTAGAGGAACCTGGCCTGGAGGCAAGTGGGGACTTAACCAGTCCCTGTTCCCCAAACCTGAGGAAACAGGCTGCTCCTTCTGAGGACACGCATTCTAGGAAAGTCCTGTTCAGGCAGGAAAGAGGACAAGGGCAGTTGGTGGAAGGCTTTGGGAGTGGGGAGGGGAGATGATGCCTGTCTTAGAATATTGCCTGGGTGGCAATGAAATGGAGCATCTCTGGGGGTACAGTTCCAGCTCCTTGGAAGAGCTTTTAATAACCCCAGTAAGTGCAACAATAAACTCAGAGACTAGTGGGAAAGTTTAGGGGGTGGTGGCAGAATGGGGAATATATTGTGAATGAGCATGAGTGTTGGACAGCATCAAGCCCAGGGAAAAGAAAAGGGGCTAGCACAGACATGGAACAAAGCTTCAGACATCTCACAGCACCATTGAGACCTGCCAGGCCTGGTGTTCCTAGGGCTGTTGGCCCCTCCTGCAGAAGCTGGGAGAGTATAACGGAGGAGAGACACGCAACGGACACCATGAGGAGAACCTGGCCAGGGAGACAAGGCCACCTTTCTCCCTGGAGTTTGCTCAGACCTTCCTCCCTAGAGTTTGCTCAGAACCAGGCACTGCTGGGGGACCATGGGTGAGAAGGAAGGGCTTTTGGCCCAGTGCAGGTGACAATGCACAAATTCCCCCAAACTGAGAGTCCAGCTTCTCAGCTGGCAGATGAGCAAGCAAGCAGGCACTGGGACAGCACAGCCTGTGCTTTCTCCTTGATCGACCTCTCCTCTCTTTTCCTTGGGAGAAAGAGGAGCAAGCAAGTGACCTTGGTGTCCACCATCCTCTCTGCCCCACCTGTGGGAGAAGGGCTCAGAGAAAAGAGAGCAGAGAGGGAGTGTGTCATTGGCCTCAGAACCTGCGCAGGGAGAGACTCTCCTTGGTGGGAAGGCAGGGGAAGATTTTCCTGTTCAGTCCGGGCTGAGCATGTCTTAGCTAATCTTCTGTATCAGTTTCTCATCAGACAGGCAGTAGAGGCTGTTGATGGACAAGTCTGAGATGAAGTGCTCACAGGCTTTTCTAGTGATCTGTTTGCATCCTCGAAGGTCAATCAAGGTGACATTAGCAATTCGCCTTAGGAAGAACAGGGTCTGGTCTGTCAATTTATTGCAACCTGTGGGCAACATGTCCAAGAGAAGAAAGATCACAAACACGCATCTGCAGATGCCCATCTCTGTCATTCAGTTCTACTTTTCTCCAAAATGCTAAATCAAAGTCCATTCTGTCACATGCTGAGAGACCACAGGTGCCATAAGCACTGTGGCTCTTGCTGCCTTCCTGCAAGCACCATGGGCGAGTGAGCAGCATAAGGGCCATTGGCTAACCAGACTACAGCTGGATGGCAGCCATACATGCAGGCATCTGAGTTTATTACCTGCCGTTGAGATCTTTTGGTTAAAAAGGAAAGAAGTCTCTTGTTCTCCCTGCAGATGTAAACTTTTTGTTGTTGTTTTGAGACAGGGCTTCTCTGTGTAGGCCTAGCTGTCCTGGAACTCACTCTGTAGATCAAGCTGACTTCAAACTCAGAGATTTGCCTGCCTTGTCTCTCAAGAAAATGCATCACCAGCACCTGGCCAAGATGTACATTCTCAAAATTTATTTTTTATTTTTCTGAGACAAGGTCTCATTATGTAAACCTTGATGACCTCAAACTCAAGAAATTTACCCTCCTCTGCTTCCCAAATACTGGGATTGAAGGTGTGTGCCACCATGCCCAGCTGATTTTGTGTGTATGCCAATGTGTGTGTAGGTGCTCAAAGACTAGAAGAAGGTGTCAGATCCTCAGAAGCTAGAGTTACAAGTGGTTGTGAACCACCTGACACGGGAACCACTGAGGCACCTCTCTATCCCCATGCAGATATGAATTAATTCAGAAAGCAAAGAAAACCATATAATATCCCAAGCATAAAGACTACAGCATACCTGCCATATTGAGCTCTGTGAGGGAATATCGAGTGGAAGACCCGACAGCAGTGAGTAGGTTGGAGGACTGATCTGTAAGGTGGCTGCAGTGACTGAGGTCGAGTCTAGACAATAGGGGCATGTGGCGAATGATGAGTCGGAGAGTGGCATCTGTGATGTCAAGGCCTGCCAGCCGGAAGTCAGTCATGTTCCGGAGCTTGCTTCGATTGTCCTGACCTGCACAGGCAAGAAAAGAAGTTTATGCCAGGTGGTAGTGGCACACGCCTTTAATCCCAGCACTCCGGAGGCAGACACAGGTGGATCTTTGTGAGTTCAAGGCCAGCCTGATCTACAGCACTAGTTCCAGGACAGGCTCCAAAAAGCTACAGGGAAATCCTGTCTCAAAAACCAAAACAAACCAAAATCTTAGATCAAAACTTTTAATTCTCTACCAAAGCCCTAGGTAGCAGCAGCTATATGCTTGATAGGACCCCCTTGATAGGGTTAAGCAGAACTGCCACATTAACCCTTCCCATAGGAGTAAACAATATTTCTAGAAAACAATTTTAAGTTTCTGTCTTCTCAATGTCAGACTGTATGCCCCACTTCCAAGGTGATGTGTGGAATGGGCCTACACTCTTCACAGTCCAGCATACAAAGAACTTCAATTTCCAACTCTGACCCAGAAGCCTTGCAAGACTTTCTCAGGTTTATGCTCTCTGGGTCCGAATTAAATGCATAGAATGAACTGCCTCCTGTTTGTGGGAGTTATCTGCTTGTATATAACCTCTGTATTTTAGCCTTAGTTTCAAGGTCTGTCCAAAAAGAAAGCTATCCCAAGACAGACACAGATAGTCAGGCACGCCCAGATCATACCTGGTTTATCTGTGGGTGGAGTCAGCAAGTCCCGAATTTGAGGGTCTTTAATTCCTACTGCCCACCGAAGATCAAGGGTCCTGAGAAGGGGGCAGCTGGAGCTGCTGAGGGCAGAGACTGCAGACCAGGAACAGCCTGCTAGGAGGAGATCTTTCAGTCCTGCAACAAATGGAAAGAGACACACAACATATTCTACATTTAGAGAATTCAAAGTCTCAGTTACCAGCTGTTCTGGGCAAAAGAAATGGATCTCTAGTCTTAAAGGAAAGAAGGACTATGTTCTAGCTCTAGTAACCAAGTCTAAAGATTGCCATGGTGTCTAGGCCTCCAAGTTACAGCTTTTACTTTGGTGTTAAAATGAACTGCTGGAAAGCTGGGTGGTGGTGGTACGTGCCTTTAATCCCAGCAGAGGCAGGAGGATCTCTGAGTTCCAGGATAGCCAGGATTACACAGAAAAACCTCATCTTGAAGGAAAAAACAAACACAGAACAAAACAACCAATAATTGCTAGAGCGAGGTGTGATAGCACACACTTTTAATCCTAGCACTTAGAAGGCATGGGCAGACTGATGAGTTCATCATAGTTTAAGAACACAAAGTGAGAGACCATCTCAAAATAAAACAAATGAACAAACAAACAAAAAACTCAATTGCTGGAGTGGGGTGGGGTTAGGGAAGATGGCTAAGTATTTACCACTTAAATAACACCAGAATTCATATCCCCAGAAACCACATAAATGCCAGGTGGACATGGCAGTCTGCTAGTAATTACAGCATTGAAAAGAGACGGGATCTCCATAAACTGTATATCAAAAACTAGCTACATCACATGCAAGCTGTGGGATGTGACTGACAGATCCTGCCTCAAGTGGGAGAGTGATTCAAGGTTTCTGATATCAACTTCTAACGTATATGTACACACAAATGCACACCCACCCACATCCATATACAAGGAAAGTAAACACCCAATTGCTTAGTTTCTATTGGAGCAACAGATGCTGTGTGTCTTCTGTCTTTCTGGGATCTCAAAATGCTGAAGGGTTAACAAGGGGCTGATGGAGGCAAAATCAGACCCAAGTTTCTTCTTCTATGCTCAGGAAATGTGCTGGGCTGACAGCAACAACCCAATCATTCTCTGCATCTAGTGCAGTCACCAATCCAGCAATGCCTTAGAGACTGGAAGGTTCAGTGGTAAGGCTATCTCTTGTTTCGGAAAGATAGCCACAGTACAGGACTGCTGCCTCAGCCTCAAACTACACTGCATTAGTTTAGAGCAGTGTTGACGATAGCCTAATATCCCCTCTGCTGGTCCTCTGCTCACCTACCTGGCAGCCTATTAACCAGCCACGTCAGCTGCTTTTTGGAGATGTTAGTCCAACTAAGGTCAAGGCTTACTGGCTGGCGCTTGATGATGCCACTGAGAGCTTGGGGTACGATGGCCTTACACCTACTCAAGTCAATTTTTGTCCAAAGTCGTTTATCACAGCACCTGTAAGAGGGAAGAGAATTTAACCAACTTGATATTCCTGTCAAAGGCACTCTCTAGAAGGCTTCTGGTAAAGGCAGAATACCTGAAGTCATTCCTCTATCTTCTATAGAAAACCAAGGATCACTCGTTTTGTGCCACAGAATCAGGTAAAAACTGCTTTGTTGTTTACAACTAGACATCTTGCAAATCAAGGTTAAGCTAGTCCCGCAATAGTATACTGTGTTCCCTTCTTTTGTACTAAAACAGTATGACTTTTGCTGAAAGATGTGCAGGAACATTTAATCAATTTTAAAAAATACTTTAATTTTTAAAAATAATTTATTTAAATTTATTTTATGTGCATTGCTGTGAAGGTATCAGACCCCCTGAAACTCCAGTTACAGACAGTTGTGAGCTGCCATGTGGGCGCTCGGAATTGAACCTGGGTCCTCTGGAAGAGCAGTGAGTGCTCTTAAACGCTGAGCCATCTCTCCAGCCCCCCAAAATACTTTAATTTTTAAATTTCTTAATTTCTTACTCTTAGAATGCCTTGGCTTGCTTCTTTCCCTTGTCACTTACAGCTGAGGGAGATCAAGGATGCTACTGAGCACCACTACAACGCATCTTGCTTTGAGCCAATTACTGTCTTGGGCCAAATAAGGCTCTCTATCAGTCTAGACAGACCTCTTCCATACTCAGGCATCTGCTTCCCTGCTACCTTGACATCTAGCCAGACCAGTCTAAAACTGAAAAGCAGAGTCCTTTCTACTGCAGTCTACAGATAGTACCATACCATGCAGGCTTCTATTTAATGTTACAGTCCTTGCTCCTGAGTTTAGCCTGCCTGGCAGGGCACAAGGAGATTAATATGTAATAGGAGCCTTACGTGGCTTGGCCTGAAAACCAACGAGTAGAGCCTGGCAGGCCCGCTTACTTGACAAAAAGAAATTAACAGAATATGGGTAGATCACACATTAATTCTAATTCAAGAAATAGCTTTGTATTGGCAGAGTTATTAAACTGACAAATCTCACTGATAGCACACCAAATATCAATGATAGGAGTCCTTAAATAAATAAATACGCAACATGCCAGAACACACTGCTAGACCTATCCCAGAGGCTCTGATTCAACAGGCTTGGGGAATCTGTTTTTCTCCCCCAGACCCCCTCTTTTTTGCTTCTGTCTCCTGAATGCTGGGATTACATGCATATACTACTACACTCTAAAAAGATATATACTTGGTCAGAACACCAAATTTGGAAACAACAGTAATAGAGTGTGACCAAAATAAAAAACACACACCCTTATGGAAAAGCCTCACAATGTCCCACAGCAATTTCTTCAATCATTGGCTCTAGGGATTGTCCCTACTAAGTGTCTGTCCAACTGGAGACAGGGCCATTAGGAAGGATAATTAAGTCTCAGCTTCAGAACTGGGTTCTGCTTGTTGAAGGAATAAGAATTCAAGTTTGGGGGAATAATTCAAACTGGAAGCTGAACTTAGAAGTGGAGACACACTAAAGAATACCAAAATTGGAAGATTTGAGCACCCTCAAATTCATTTTGGAAAGTCTGTCCATTCCTCCTGGTGCAATCCTGTCATTAAACACTGGACCACTACCTAGCACATCGTATTCTCAAGCAGCACACAGTAAGTTAGGGGAGGGAAGACAGGCTTACAATCTCTAGACCCTACATTTTAGAACAAGCCACAAATCTACCCCTTATCAGCTTGCCTTTCCCCAGCAGAGAGAGAAGGAAACAGGGTCAAATCCCACTAACATCTGCAGGTACAATGGACTACATCTTTAACAGCACCCACAGACAAGGTCCCTTTACTAATACAGAAGACCTGCCACCTACTCCCCTGCCCCTATTCCTGACCCCCTGTATCCCTGCTCACCATTTATACCACGTCTTGCACACTCGCATACATTCACAAAGTTCTCTGCGGCTGAGGTAGCGGAAGACAGACATCCAGACCTCCCGCTGCATCCAGCTTTCGTCTCCATCCTGAGCCCAACTGCCCCGGCCATTCAGCCTGGCTGCACCCCCCTCCTCTGCACTGTCATCTTCCTCCTCCTCCTCTTCCTCCTCCTCTCCCCCTAGCCCCTCCTCATCCCCATGCTGGGGGTTTCGGGCTCGGCAGTGCTGCATCAGCACACGGGGGTTTGGGCGAAGGTTGGCAGAGGAAGCTGTGATGGCCTGCAGCTTGGGCACAATGGAAGTCCCGTGGAGCTCTTTGGTGGGCCTCTGTAGCGTGACAGTGAGGTACGATCCCCGGATCTTGGCTTTCTCAACTTCAGACAGCTCCTTTTTGCCGCTGGGATTGTTCTCCTTTTCCCGTACCATGGTGCGCTCTGTGGCTTGCAGTCGCAGCAACTGCCGCCGTTTGAAGCGCTCATCACGGCTGGCACTGTGGTGGTCACTGGGGCCAGCCCCAGGGGATGACCGAGTCACCACACCCCGAGGAGAAACAGGGTCATGGATGAGCTGCAGCATGGAAGTAGGTGAGTGAGGCGGGGGTGTTAGGGGCTCCTCGCAGCTCCTCAGGGGCCGTAGGACTTTGGCTTGCACAGCTTCTTCATCACTCTCTTCTATTTTCCGCTTCTGTAAAATGCCCAGAAAAGAAATACCAGTGCTTCCTTTTTTCTAAACCTTCTAAAGTAACAAGGAGAACCTGAGAGAAGCCAGGTGACTGCTGCCTAAGGGGGCCATTTCCTCAGAGCCTGTGATTCAGTCTACCAAGATCGGCAACTGAACTCACACTCAGGCCATAGAATGCTGATTTCAGAACACAAAATCCTTATATGGTCACTTGGGAAACTGATCTGTGAGAAAAGGTTTGTGTCAAGTACAGAGAACTAAAATCTAGAACACAAGGTTTCTTGATTCTCTACCCTACCTTATTCATTGCACCTCAGTTTTTGGGCATGTCTTTGGGTAAAAAACTATTTGAGCATTACAACTCTACCTTTGTGTAACTTTATGTCTCTAATTTAGCTCTTTCACAATCAAGTGATACATCGATGTTGATGATAAGAGAAAAATTGCTCATCTAACCATGGACAAAGAAGTACCAGACTTCACTGCTTCTCAGCTGTCAACTCTACAGCACCTCAATTCAGCTGTCTATGAGGAACCCTGCCAGTGTAGAGATCTGCCTATGATTACGGTGAAGAATCCCACAAGACCCAGATGTCATGCTGTAGTACCTATGCTTTCCAGATGCTTGTCTGTTCCTATGATCATGGATCCTACCATGATCCTACGATCCTGGTTCCTACCATGGCTATGCTATGACAAAAATCAGTCAGCATATGCCATTAAATACCCTATTAATAAACTGGATTTTCCATAAGGAGACACTGTATTGCCAGCAAAAGTCCTGGTCTATATTTCTTTTGCTCTTTCCATTCTTGGTCACTAGGGGAGGAAATGACCACCTTTGTTCTGGAGCGGTTTTTCATAGCATATTAAAATGCAATAGAAACATCATTTGCCACCCTCAACTGCACTAGTGAAGACAAATTCAAAAGCTACTACTTCAAGAACATGGAATGAGAACTTTGGGAGTAGTCAGCTCCACAACCCTCACTCTTAAAAATATTTCAACTAGCCTGGCATGATATACACACCTTTAATCTCAGCAATGGAGAGGCAGATGGATCTCTGTGAGTTCAAAGCCAGCCTGATCTACATAGTTGAGTTCCAGGCCAGCAAAGGTTACACAGTGAAACCTTGTCTCAACATACCAAATCAACAAAAAATATTGACTAAAATTTCAGCTGCCCCAGAGCTCAAGTGGAAGAAATAAAAAGACAAGCAATTTCCTTCATGCTTCTTCCTCATGCCTGTGCAGGGTCCTTGAAGATCTGACAGTAAGTAGTCATCACCTGCTGTCTGTGCCCTCAGCAGGTCCAGCCTTGCCAGTATAAATAACCAGAGTCCTTCTGGTCCTATGATGTTACTGGTGACCATTAGGGCAACAACCTTAGCTGCCCTGGGCTAGGGTCATGAAGCTAGCTCACACTCTCTAGTGGAGTGGCTTTGGAATTGCTTCTGAAGTGCACATTTGGGCGCATGGGGCAGGTAAGAACAAAGAGGTAAAAATGAAGGGGGAAAAAAAAGTAAACCTGCTTAACCGGAAACTCTAGTCTATGAATCCAGTATGTAACAGCACCACAGGCCAGCCTGCCTTCTCCACTAGTTACATTCCTCAGGAAAAAGTTGCATACCTAATTCTCCAACTCAATAACCCAGGGACGGTTCCTGTCTTTCTAGTACCCTACAGAATAAAAAGGACATCAGGAATCCCTACTGGAACAGTACCTAGTAATACAAAAAGCAAAAACTAAAACAAAAAACCCCAAGAAAATTAGCAAAACCCCAAAACCAAAACAAAACCACAAACAAACAAAAACCAAACCAACCCTCCCCCCCAAACAAACAGGAAAAAAAGAAATCTTGAATCAGAGAAAGCCCATGCTATTGTAAAGTCCAGCGCGTGCACAGCAACCTACCAGACTTAACATTTCCTTTACCTGGGCTTTCTCCGAGCTGTCTTCCTGGTAACACTTTGGACACTCCCAGCAATTTGGCAATTCCTCGTTAAGTAAGCCCTCTCCATCCATCTACAGGCATATAGAGATGTTAAAAGAAAGTTAGTCTCCTCTGCCTTCTACTATATCTAAACATGCTGGTCTACATGGGAATTAAAGTCTGAGAGCTACTGAGCAACAAACAATACTGACACCCACTGCCAGTCACTGGTACACTGATTCTAGGCTCCCTGCAGAGATTTTTCAGGGACTGGGCCAGTTTAGAGTTAAGTTTCCTCTCCTAAACATCTTATGTCAATGGTACCAGACCTGACCTTGCTATCTGTGCAAACTAATGACTACTGAGATTCAGAGATCAATAGTTTAGTCTCTGTGACTCAGGGTTCTCCACTGTAAAATGTAGATACAATGCATCAACTTAATTGCTTGAACTAAATTCAAAATGTTTATGGCTGGATATGGTGGCATCTGCCCGTAATTTCAGCAATTGGGAGGGAGAGGCAGAGGCAGGATGATCTCAGAAAACACAAGGTCAGCCTAATCTACAAAGTAAACGCTGACCAAATAGAACTACACAGGGAGGATGTCTCAAAACAAAAAAAAGAAAGCTATTCAGAGGTGCTTGGTACTCAACTCTCTATTAATGATTTGTCACAGGGAGGTACTACTTTACCAATTCTTTTCTTTTTTTCTCCCATGCCCTCTTGAGTCAGAGTCTCTATAGTAGTATAGTAGCTCAGGCTACCTTAAATTTAGAATATTTCTGCCTGAACCTACCAAGTACAGGGATTGCAGGCATGTGCCACTTACATCTAGCTTTTATTAATTCAACACACATATTTTTCTTTTCGTTTTTTGTTTTTCAAGACAGGGTTTCTCTGTGTAGCCCTGGCTGTCCTGGAACTCACAGGGTTCCACCTGCTTCTGACTCCCGAGTGCTGGGATTAAAGGTGTAAGCCACCACAAACAAGCTATTTTTTACATTTTAATCTTTCTGAAATTGTGCAGATGACCATCACTGACAATGTCTCATAATCACTAGGTGGAAGTCCTTAATTGTTGATACTTTCTGTCAAAGCCAAAGTACCAGCACCCATGCATATCCATCCACCCACCCACTTATCCACCTACCCAATTTTGAGATGGGGGTCTGTGTTACCAAAGATGACCCCAAATTCATAGGCTAAAGCCATTTTCTCATCTCAGAGTAACTGAGACTATAGGTATGTGTTACCACACCAGTTACTCATAAACTTTGACAGATACAATTTCATAGACTTGTCATAAAGATTTAAGAAAAAAAAATCCATGTAAAGCATGCCTTCTCTTCTTTTGCTACATATCAGAACCACCCGGGGCACTCTAGGAATATAAAATTTAAGCTAGCTCACATAATTCCATCTTTGAGGTCGAGTTCTAACTAAATTTCCATTACCATGAGCTCCAAACGAGCACACATCCAGAGATATAAAGGACATAGCAGAGATGTCTGGCGGCTTGAAGCATCCTCAAACAAGTCTGATGTCACTGTTCACTGGGACATGAACTAGTCTACTTTGTATTCTATCCTCAAACTATCACACAGTCTGATACAAAGTAGACATACAAAGAATGTTTAATGTTAAATGCTAATGTTAAATGACTCTCCTCTGTGACAAGGGAGTTGAAAGTTCACAGTAGAGATGGTAACAGCCTCAACTTATAGGTGTCTTACCCTTCCTGTCAAGGGCCTTTAGGCATCTCTTTACCTGGAGGCAGCCAGGATGAACTATCTCATTGCAGATGCAGCATTCCATGAGTTTCTTTTCAAAGTCTTGTGTCTCTTCATTCTGATCCACTTCTCCACAGAGAGAACATGTAACTGAATGAGGCAGTCTGGGCTACAAGAGGACAAAGATCAGGAGACCAGATTCAGAATTTTTAAATTTCATGTTCCCTTTAAATGAAGATGGAGACTTGGTTCACCTGGGATGCACAGGGTAAGGTACTAAGAAAAGACCAGCAGAGGCAATTAATTCACTCTTTGGGGGCTTGCCTTTGGCCTCATAGGTCCTTTCTTATTAAGGAGGGAACAGAAAACAGTTAATTGTTCTTCAAATGCTGGGGCTGTTTCAACATTAGATGAGCACAGCCAAAATATTACATTATTTTCCCTACTAGACACCTTCCTTCTGAACTCAGGGAGAGAGGAACTCCATCTCAGCAGAGTCTCTCTGATTTTACGCATTACATAGTTCCTCCAGCACCAGCACCACTACTGAAAACTGTTTTAACCCAGAAGATCACTTACTGCTAAGCACTGTCGGAGGACACAGGATTGCTTCATGCGTCCAGGCCCACCAAACTTCTTCATGTCCCTGCAGTAGTGGCAGACACCACATTCTCCTTGGACACATGCTTTGCATTTCCTACAGCGTACTCTTCTCCGCCTGGCTCCAGACACAATGGGGGAGGCAGCAGCAGGCCTCACAGGTGTTAAGCGTGGAGCTGGCTTCATGGTGTGAGGCTTTGTGATGGGAATGGTAGGAACCCTTACTTTTGGCCTGGTAGGGAATTTAAGCTGGAAAAAGAATGCAGCGAGGTCAACCATATTCAGGCAGATTATTTACATGGCAGTGTACCTGGCCTAGGATTTGGCAAACTCTTTTCTGTAGGCAAATCTGCCTACTGTCTATTTTTAAAAATAAATTTTTACTGGAACACAGCCATATTCATTTATTTTTGTATATATGGATATTTCCAAATGTTACAGAACTATGACATCATGACTGTTTGCTACATCAACCTACAGAATTTCACCATTGACAAAAAAAATTTGTCAACCCCTGTGCTAATGCTCCGATACCCCCTTTCAATTTGGAGAGCCTTGCCCATCTCTAAAGCTTTTGGGGTTAAGTGCCTTGTACCGACGTAACCAAAAGGCCCAAAATTCCCATAGTTCTTTTTAACTCAGAATATGCTCAAATAGGATGGCAAAGTACTGGAATGTCAAACTAGTCTTACTAATTTATCACTCCAAATGACATCACACAACTTGTTATACTGCATCTAATAACATTTAAGAGTGGAATAAATGCCAATGTTTGTAATCTTAGCACTTGTGTTTCGTTACCTTGCTAGGGACCTTTCCAACAGTAAGAACCATATCTTCTACATCAATTCTTAACAATCTTCTAACATGACAGAATTGTTTTGAGGCAATCCCGCACTGCAAGTGTGACTCCTACACTGAGAGAGAGGTGTCTCCCTTTCTCTCTCTCGTTTTTTTGGTTTTTCGAGATAGGGTTTCTCTGTAGCTTTGGAGCCTGTTCTGGAAATAGAGTAGACCAGGCTGGTCTCGAACTCACAGAGATCCGCCTGCCTCTGCCTCCCAAGTGCTGGGATTAAAGGCGTGCGTCGCCATCATCCAGCGAGAGAGAGGTGTCTCTTTAACGACATTATTTAACCCCAGAATTTTAACTTTGCCTAAACACCCCTGGAATGTTATGACTTTGCAACTGCCAGCTAAGAAACACTAAGAAGAGTCTTAATTTGGCTCATGGACAGACAGAATACACCAACTCTATCACAGACAGTAAGGTAAAAAAATTATGTAAGATGTAAGTTACAAGGGTATGAAAAAAAATAAGACAATTAACTGATGGAAATTCTTTTTAATCTTAGCTGGGTATAATGGTAACGTACCTGTAATCCCAGACCATAGGAGGCAGAGGCAGGCCATGAGTTCAAGGACAGCTTTGTATACTCCGTGAGACCCCCATTTGCAAAAAGAGGATGGTAAATTGTTGGGGTCATGGTCTCACCACAACAACAAAACCTTCTAGTCTGCCTGGCAGTGGTGGCATACACCATTAATCCCAGCACTCGGCAAGGCAGAGGCAGGCGGATCTGAGTTTGAGGCCAGCCTGGTCTATAAAGTGAGTTCCAGGACAGCCAGGGCTACACAGAGAAACCCTGTCTCAAAAAAACAAACAAACCACTTTCTAGTGTTAGATACATATGTACTGATTTAAGTTAGTGTTAAACCACATTTAGCTGAATTTCTGGGTCAGACGAATAGGAAATATCTACTATGGTCAACCAATGTATACCAAAGACTCTGAATCTGGAGAGAGGGCCAATTACCTTGAACTATGAGTCAGAACAGAACCAAGTAATGATTGACTACAAGTTATTTATTTATTTACTCATTCATTAAGACAAGGTCTTGCTATGTAGCCCCGATTGGCCTAGAACTTACTGAACTCCTTCTCCCTCTATTTTCTGAGTGGGGGATCAAAGAAAGGCTTGCACCACCATGCAGGCCTATCAGGGTTTTGTTGTTGTTTTTTTTTTTTTTGTGAGAAAGGGTCTCACTATGTAGCTCTGGCTGTCCTAAAGTCACAATGTAGACCAGGTTGGCCTCAGACTCAGAGAGATTCACCAGTCTCTGTGCCACCTTGCCCAACTCTACCAAGGCATTGAATCTCATCTACCTCTAGTTGTCTTTTCTTTTCAGAATAGAATGTAATGATCAAGAGGCAATAAACTTAAGCGTCTTGAAGATCAAAAGGAAGTCTCTTACCTTATCCCTTTTTGGCCACTGCACTATAGGGACTCCAGTGAGGGCTAACTTGGGATCACTACTGGCGAGTTCCTCCAGTAAAATCTAAAGGTCAAAGAAAAGGAAAAAGCTGAGTATGGTGAACACAAAAGCCGTGAGCTCTCAATAGCATTTAGATCCAGTCTTACCCCTGCCCCCTTCAGCACCACAAAGAAAAGGAGTAGGCTGGCTGCATTCTGCCTGCGCACAGGCTATAGCAAATCAAGTAAACAATAATGAAAGAGAACCTCGGACTGCTATCAAGACTTTAACCTTGGTTGGGTGTACAGTAATTCTAGGACTCAGGAAGTAGATCTACATATCCAGTTCCACCACAGACACGCAAGATAAAGACTTCTTTTGCTCAACACCACATCTTAATATTTTCTAATACACTGAAGTAAGCAGCTACTACAGCGTTACAGTGCTACTTGTCAGGCAGTTCTATACAGGACAATACTGGAACTCACTCTGTAGACCAGGCTGGCCTCAAACTCACTGAGATCCACCTGCCTCTGCCCCACCCACCCTGTGATGGGATTAAAGGCATGCACTACCACCGCCTGGCTACTTTTACATTTTTCTTAGCAACAATTATTACTAGTTTTCTCTTTAAATTGTAGATGTGAGGAAAGAGGCATTAAAATGAGTGGCTAATACTGGATTATCAAGACAACATAACATAACCTTAATGTACTGGTTCAAAAGAAGACTTGTTTTTTTGGGTAGAAGAGGGAGTTGAACTGGAGATTGAACCCACAATCTCACACATGCACATTCTAGGCTGATTCTCTACCACTGAGCTATGTCCCCAGACACAGACTTGTTCTAAGACTGATTACAGCTGCACGTCCTCTGGGAGTTCGGAGTGCACACACAGACACACAAACATACAAGCAGAGTCTGCTTTGCATTTATTACTATTAAGGGGAAAGGAACAGTTTTAGACCAATGGTTTTTATGACTTTTAATAAAGTTTGGATAGCTTAGTAAGAAACTTAGTAAGAAACTGTCACTTATATGAATCACACTGGTTGACTTCATTTTGAGACAAACCATTTCATATCTTTGAAACAGACTCTGAATCACAAACTCCCTAGCAGAATAAACACTCCTTTTGATGACATGAACCACAAAGCAATGCTATAGCAAAAGAATACAAGTCTAGGTTACCCTTGTCTTAAGTGCACATAGGCTGTTTCAGCAAAAACCAAACTTTGACCTAGAAGGATCAGCATACTTGGGTCATCTTTAACAAGCATTTTCATAATCAGAACTTTTAATTATTTTCATCCTTAACCTAAATATTAAGCTCCAAATTCCAGAATTATGGCTCATAAAACCTGTTTATATTCTGAAAGGTTCCTCTATTAAGTTCTCCCTTTGCCATATCTCCAGATGCCTTACACCTTCCCCCAAACGGATTTCATTTTCAGACATTTTATTTACTTCAAGTTGCTATGGCACCCTATTCCAGAGCCTCATGTTAGCACCATACTGTGTGGGGGTGAAGAGGCAGGGTGTGGTACCACGTGGGACAAGGTTCTGGTCCCAGCTCCTAATCTCCCTAGGATGAAAAATTCAGGTCCATTCAAAATGTGCACTGAGGAGTGCATGGCTCCCCTCCCCCACTTTGCATAAGGGAGGAGTAGGACTCTGCCCATTTCCTCTGCGGGAGAGAACTGAGCTGTCCACAAACAGGGACTTTCCACTTTCAGCAAAGCAGACTGCACAGAAAGACCTATGATTAAGAGAGTAGAAAAGGAACTTAAGTTCACTGAAACAGCCTAATTCTACCTGCAAGACTTTTGTGGGGGGCACAGGGTGGAGGCTGTTAACAGACACACCACTCAATTACTGGGGTATGTGTGGGTGTGGAGGGAAATGCAGATTTCCTTCCCAGCTTAAATTTGCTGGGGCCAAGTCTGCAATGCTTTCATAAGAAAAAAAAAAAAAAAGACTCTAGCTGAGGCCCTAAGAGAAACCATAAAAAAAGCCGCCACCCCTTGCCGGTGGGGATTTAGGATCAAGGAGCGGGGGTGGGGGTGGGTGGAGTGCGGAAAGACTGCTGCCTATCTAGGTTCCAGGCATTTGGGAAAACATTCAAATACAGGCCCACACCCCACAGAACACAGGAAGAGAAAGAAAACTGAGGGTTCCTGGTCAAGGAGTAAGTATCCTCCCAAACCAAGCAACCCAGTTCCAAAGCACATCCTACCAGCTAGAGAACAAGTGTTAACAACGGCTCAAGAAACACAAGTAACACAAGCATTGTCCTGGACTCGCCCAGCAGGCAGTTCTGCCTCTTCCAAGAGACAAAGTCTCCACAGTTACACACACCCAAACCAGAAAGGGTTTGCCAACCGACCGCCTGACCTTGCATTTCTTGTTGCTCTGGAGCTGCAGAGGCTCTTGGGTGAAGTTTCCCCAGCGTCTTTGTTTTGTTTTCTGTGTTGGAAGTTGTGCGGAAGGAGTTAGCTTTTCTGCTTCTAGGAAAATCCTGATTTACTTGAAATCCTCAATCTCCCAGAGCAGGTAAGGCAGGGCAGTCCTGCTGTAACCCTTCAGGCTACTCAGAGCAGCGTGCAGCACTCTGAGCTCCTTCTAAAGCCCTTCAGCTCAGCCGCGGCTTCCTGTGCCTGCGAACAATGCTGCTGCGTCACCCACATGCAGCTCCCAGAAATGCTTTGCAACGGAAGATGGCAGGAGGGGGAGCTTAGCTCGAGTGAGCCAGCCAGGCAGAGGGCCTGGCCGTTCTGCTGCAGCACCCGGAGGGGGTGTGTTTGGCAGCCACTCGCCTCCTTGTGATTGGAGGAAGCACAACCGGGGAGGGCGCTAGGCCAGCCCCTGCCCCAGCTCCTTCCCTCCAACACTGAAATAGGAGAACCCAGAGCCAGCCCCCAGAGGGCTCTTGGTAGCTGACTTCGGGAGGCACCAGTGGAATAGGGCGCTTAACCCAATGCGTGTGTACCATGGCCCCACACCATTCCCCTCGGGGTCACTTACTGTTCTAACTAGAGCACTCACAATGGCACACAGATTCCTCTCCTCTATGGGATCTCATCAAGAGTCCAGCCTTTGAGGAGGAAGCTGGCAGGAGGTTATGATATTTCCCAGCTCTTCCTGAGTCACCTGTCTGCTTCACACCTGTCCACACTCACATAGTATTTCAAGTATTTCTATCAATACTTTCAGAAATACCACATTACAGGCAATACTGTTCCCATCAACCATACATATACCTACTTCTAGTTCTGGTAAGGCCACCACTAGCATACTAGAATTGTATATGCAGCAATCTTTTAGCAGTTCCACTGTGACCAAATCAAGGCACTCAGGTGCAATTTAAGATCAGAACACTTTATTCTCTTGCCTCTATACAAGGTACAGTGTCAGGGAATAGGCCTCCCCCCGCCCCAACTGCAACAATTTCCTCTGCCCATCAGAATGCCTCATCCTCTAGATACCACGTTCAGATTTCTTCTAAATCAGCTCTACCTGCCTCATACACAAACCTACTGCCTCAGCTTTCCTACTGCTGGAATTATAGACATAACTATCTTCTTGACAGTCTATGAATCCAAACAGTCCTGCATCTTATTGACACTTCAAAGAAACCTTCTATACTGTCTAGGGGTCCTGGAGCCAGGGTGAAGCTTAAAATTTGTTCATATACTCTCACTGGGCTACAGCAGAAAGGGAAGGTTCACACAGCTCAGAGTCCTACACACATTGTATATCAACATGGGAGGAGAAGCTGGGCAGGAAAAGAAGGCTAAGGAGCGGCCTTATTTGGATTCAAATTTGTGTTTTCCAGATCCTCATAACTGCCATTGCTACTTTGACATAAACATCTAGCTCTCACTACCATTCCCCCTTCAATTATATTTGTGTGTGTGTGTGTGTGTGTGTGTGTGTGTGTGTGTGTGTGTGTGTGTGTGTGTAGGTCAGAGGACAACTTCTATCATGTGGGTCCCTGAATGGATGTTGTTAGGCTTCACAGTAAGCACTATCACCATGGAGATACTTTGTTGTCCCCTCCTCAAGAATAGTTATTTTAGTGCATTTCTGGAATAGATTTTTGGGGCCTAATAAGCTTCCTAGGATCTGGGCTGGTGTCAAGGGTTGTGTTTGTGAATACACTATTTTTCGAGACATGTTTTTCTCTGTGTAGCCCTGGCTGTCCTGGAACTACCTATGTAGAACAGGCTGGTCTCGAACTCACATAGATCTGCCTGCCTCCACCTTCCGAGTGCTGTTTTCTAAAGGTGTGTGTGGTGGCTGTGAGCATACTTTCTGCCAGACAGTTTCCCTCCCTGTGTTGCCTGCCCAGAATCAGCTCCAATTCTTGGGGACTCTAGTGATCATCCTAGATTCTACCAGTAGCTGGGATCCTGCACATGCTGCATGTGCTTATTTTCACAGTAGCTTATAGAATGAAAGAGGCACTTCTGTGTTCTTCATTGAGTTCTTCCAGGAAATGCTTATATGGTCATCCTGAGCTCACTTTTGAACTTCCATTTTAAGACTTAAGGACAAAGTACATGCAGTTTATTTCATAAGGAGGTTTTTATAACAACAATCTAGCTACTAAGAGGTTTTCTTAGAAAATGCTTATCTAGCTATCCTAGAGGGATGATAACGTACTTTAGAAAAACATATTTTGAACTTCAAGAAAAACTGGCTATAGCAAAATCTACCAGAAAAGCTGAGAAACAAAATGCCACTAGCAAACTCACTTCTTTTTCCCTCCCTCCCTCCCCTTCCTTCTTTGGTTTTTTGAGACAGGGTTTCTCTGTATAAAAGCTCTGGATGTCTTGGAAATAGTTTTGTAGACCAGGCTGGCCTCGAACTCACAGAGACCGGCCTGCCTCTGCCTCCCAAGTGCTGGGATTAAAGGCATGCGCCACCACTGCCTGGCTCAAATGACATATTTAACAGGCCTAATTTTCCCCTCCTCTGCAATTAACAATAAAAAATGGCCAACAAAGATTGCCTAGATTGGGCATGGTGGCACACACCTGTAACCCCAGCACTCAGGAAGGTAAAGTAAGAGGATGCAACTTCAGGACCAATTTAGGCTGGACAGGGAGACCCCCATCTCCAGGGGCCAAGGAGACGAACATGCCCTTTTATGACACAGGAAACTTGAAAAAACTTATACTTTTTTTTTTGTTTGTTTGTTTTTCCAAGACAGGGTCTCTCTATAGCTTTGGGGCCTGTTCTGGAACTAGCTCTTGTAGATCAGGCTGGCTTTGAACTCACGAGTCTTTTTGTATGCCACCACTGCTTGGATGAAAAAACTTATACTTTCAAATGCAACCATATTTGACTTAAAACTGAGTTATTTAAAATTTTCTATCATGCAGTAAGAATGTGTAAATTATTAAATTCTGGAGAAATGGATGAGCAACTGAGAACACTATTCAGAGGACTAAGCCTGGTTAGCAGCACACGAGGAGGCTCACAACTACCTGTAACTCTAGCCAGCTGGTTATGGTACCCTCAGACATATGGGCGATACATACATAAACACAAACACACAAGCATAAGTAAGACACAGAGGTGCACACCTTTGATTTCAGCATTCAGAAAGCAAAGACAGGTCAGCCTTTATGATCTGCATGGACAGCCTGGTTTACATAGCAAGTTTCAGGACAGTCAACAGGACCCAGACTCAACGGTCAAACAAAATAAATAAATAATAAAATAATCTTTAATAATACTAGAGACTGGGCAATAAAGTGCCTGCCTTGCAAGTATTAACACTCAATTTCAGGTTCTAGTACCCATGTGAGGTAGCTTACTCCAGTTCCAGAGGATCTGATGCCCCTGGCTGTTCTCCCATATACAACATAGCCATACATATACACTTACTTTAAAAAATAGTCTTTGCTGGGCAATAGTAGTGCTCATCTTTAATCCCAGCACTCAGGAGGTAGAGGCAGGAAGATCTCTGTGAGGTCAAGGTCAGTTTGGTCTACTGAGCAAGTTCCAGGACAGTCGGGGCTACACAGACAAACCCTGTCTCAAAAAACTCAAAACAAAGAAACAAACAGAAATAGTTTTAACAATTTCAGAAAGCTATTTTTTTCTTCCATGTCACTGGAATTATTATTATAAAATAGAAAGCTATTTTATAAAGGAAAGAACTAGTTTTCATGTCTCTAGTAACTTAATGCCAAAAAGCACGATTGGCAAGTTGATCAAAAAGCTTCTTTCATATATGCATACACATTGGGAATTCTTTATCAGTAAAATAGACCAAAACAGATACAGACAAAGCAATAAAGTTCAATTAAATTCTTCCAGTTGACAGTCACCACGTGTAGATTTTCCTATTTAAAGTGGCTTAGGGTGTACCTCTCAAGAACCCTTTGCAGTTAGTATACTTTGCTTCTATTAATGGACCTGTACCACACACACTACATCATGTTCTGCCTTTCATTCAATATATATTAAGTTGCAACTCTTCTACTTTAGAAACTAAGGTTATCTTACAGTAGAAGAGCTTCTTTCTATCTTTATTACATTTCCTTAAGCAGTTAAGGTAACTTACACATTCTCCAGTTTTAATAATGCTGATTTACTTTATCAGTAAGTCAATATTCTTCTTCTTCTTTTTTTTTTTTTCTGAGACAGGGTTTCTCTGTAGCTTTGAAGCCTGTCCTGGAACTAGCTCTTGTAGACCAGGCTGGTCTCAAACTCACAGAGATCTGCCTGCCTCTGCCTCCCAAGTGCTAGGATTAAAGGCGTGCGCCACCACTGCCTGGCTTCTTCCAGTTTTTCAAGAAATGTTTTTTCTTTCACCCTGGCCTAGAACTTGCTTTGTGGACCAGGCTGGCCTCGAACTCACAGAGATCCGCCTGTCTCTGTCTCCTGAGTGCTGGGATTAAAGGCGTGCACCACCATCGTCAATATTCTTTAAATGCTCTTTTTTCCCGTATGTAATCCCATTCTAATTCTATAGTCTATGATTTTCTTCAACACTGTAAAACTTAACATTTTAGAGTGCTCAAAGCCCTTTATCGCAATCCTAAAATGAACTTTTCTTCGAGGAAATATATAATTATGGCTATCTCATCTCATCATTTTTTCCATTTATCTCTCCTACTCCCTGTATTTCTGATAAGCAGATGGACTATAACAGGATATAATTCCTCTCTGAATAAAGAGTAAGAGTATGCTGCTTCCTTTTGTCCCTCCCATTATAACATAGCTACTAGCTATGTTGTCACAGAGTTCCCATGTGTCTAGTAACTTGACACCTATCCAACCTAATTTTTCTAATGGCTTTTGCTTGCTTGTTTGTTTGATTTTGAGACAGGGTTTCACTCCATAGCCCAGGCTGGCCTCAAACTCAGCCTTGTTTCAGCTTTCTGTGAGATGGCAGGAGCCATTGCCTAGCCTTAAAAAAAAAAAAAAAGGTTGGCCTGGAGGGATGGCTCAGCTGTTAAAGGCTAGGCTCACAACCAAAAATATAAGAGTTCGGTTCCCAGCACCCACGGCTGTCCCTCCAGGTACCATTGAAGAAAAAAAAAGTACTTTATTTTTAGTTATGTGTAGGGTATGGCCATGAGAGACAGATAGGCAGACTCACCACAATGGAAAATAAAGAATCCAAATTGCCTTTGCTTACTCAAAGGTGTAAAGTGAATTGAAATTTGAGAGCCAAAAAAAGGACGACTAAATTTCTTTTGCTATACACTAGCAATTTTAGAAATAGGATCACACCAACTTGAAAGCCTTGTTTTTTTACTTCCTTATATATGAGCTGTAATAACACCTCCTTTTCCCAAAACAACAATATTTCTTTATTCTTATTTGAAACATAGTGTTATTCTATAGCCCAGGCCTGAAGCCCATTTTATAGCCTAAATTAGCACTAAATTTGCATCATTCCTCTTACCTTAGCCTCCCGAATGCTTGGATTACAGCCATATACTGCCATGTCTAGCTTAAGAGGAAATCCACCCCCCCAGCTTTGGTTTTTCAAGACAGGGTTTCTCTATGTACTTGGGATGCAGAGGCAGGCATGATCCCTGTGAGTTCCAGGACAGCCAGGGCTATATAAAGAGACCCTGCGCCCCCCCCCCCCGAAAAAAAAGGAAGGAAAAAAGAAAAGAAAGAAAAGAAACATGGGATGAAAAAGATTTACTATTTATATTAACAACAAAAAATTGCATGGTCCTGGCACAAAAACTGACCCATATACCAACGAAATTAATCCATAGAGGTACGGTACGATGACCTAATTATTGACAAAGATATCAAAACATGAGTAAGGGCCAGTAAGACAGCTCAATGGAAAAGGGGGACCTGCTGCTAAACCTGGGGATCTGAGTTTGATCCCTGGAATTCATGTGGTAGAAACGGAGAAGTGATTCCCACTAGTTGTCTTTGGATCTCTACATGTGTGCAGTGACACATTTCACCACACTCCCACCCACCCACCAAATAGTATGCTTTAAAAAAAGAACAGAACTTAGAGGGCTGGAGAGATGACTCAGAGGTTAAGAGCACTGGTTGTTCTTCTAGAGGTCCTGAGTTCAATTCCCAGCAACCAACCACATGGTGGCTCACAACCATCTATAATGAGATCTGGTGCCCTCTTCTGGCATGGAGGCATACATGCATGCAGAATACTGCATGTATAACGAACAAAGAAATAGAGCTTGGAAGCGGAGTGTAGTGGCACATACCTTTAATTCCAGCACTCAGGAGAAAGAGGCAAGGTAGGTGGCTATCAGTGAATTTGAGGCCAGTGTGGTATACACAATGAGTTCTAGGAGAGTCAGGGCTACATAGAGATCCTTTCTCAAAACAAAAGGCAGCAGTGGTGAGGCAGGGGTGACTGGGGCTGGTGAAATGGCTCAGTGGTTAGAACACCTGTGGCTCTTTCAGAGGACTGCAGCACACTGACTGGACAACTCAGCAACACCTGTAACTCCAGCTCCAGGGATCTAACACTTTCCTCTGGCCTCAAAAGGCACACATGTGTACACATAAATAAAATTTTATAAAAAAAATTTTAAAAATAAAAAAAAACATACAACACTTCAAGGTATATTGACGTGCCATTTTCTAGCATACCTGGCATAAGAGTACTTTTAATCCCAACCACTCAGGAGGCAAAGGAAGAAGGGTATTTGTGAGTTTGAGGCCAGCTTGGTTTACATAGGGAGTTCCAGGACAGCCAGGGCTATATAGAAAACCCTTGTCTCAAATAACAAAGAGGTAGAGAGAGATGGTTCAATGGTTAAGAGCATGTACTGCTCTTCCAGAGGACCAGAGTACAATTCACAGCACCTTTATCAGACAGCACACAAACATAAAAACTTCATTTCTAAGAGAATCTGACATCTCTGGCTACTGCAAGCACCTGCACCCATGCCCATGTACACATACACACACACACAAATACATACAATGCTATTTATTAAAAAAAAAAAAAAGTCAAGCAGTGGTGGCATACACCTTTAATCCCAGAACTAGGGAGGCAGAGGGAAGTGATTATTTGTGAGTTCACAGTCAGTCTGGTATACAGAGCAGGTTCTAGGACAGCCAGGGCTACGTACAGAAATCCTGTCTCAATAAAACAAAAATCTAAAAAAACCAAAACAACAAAACAAACAAAAAAACCCCCAAAACAAAATAAACCCAACAAAACAAAACAAAAGGATATAGGCAAATACTTTTTGAAGGAGACTCAAATAACAAAGGAAATAATCCTACAAATTAACAAATGAGAGTTTACAAGAAATTAAAAAGCTTCTATACAGGAAAGGAAACAAACACCTAGAATAAAAAAGCAGCTTACAAAGTGGGAAATTGACACATTGAACAGGATTAAGATAAAAAAAAAGTATTAAGAGCTATAAAAATTAAACACCAAAAGAACAAATCTCCTAATTGATAAATAAATGGGTAAAAGAGCAGAATAGACAGTTCTCAAAGGAAATAGAAATGGCTGGGTATGGTGATGCATAGCTTTAATCTCAGCACTTGGGAGGCAGAGGCAGGAAGATCTCTGTGAGTGTGAAGTCAGCCTGGTCTACACAGAAAGTTCCAGAAAGTCCTAACCACATAGAGACCCAGTCACAAAAAACAAAACAAAAAGAAATACAAATGAGTTCAATGACTATCTGAAAGGGTGTCCAAATTCTCAGTCACCAATACAAAGTAAATTAAAGCTGCTGTGAGATTTCATCTCAACCCAGTCAAAATAGTCATCAAAATCAAAACAAACCCAAAAAAACCCAAGAGAACAAAAAACCACCCAATGACTGGAGCTGACTGCAGAAAAGTGCTTATCATGAATCCAATTCCTACTTCACAGCCACACATGTGCTCCTCCCTACAACAAATCATCCAAAAAAGCAAAACCAAAAACCAAACCGAACCAAACAAACAAACAACAACAACAACAAAAAAAAAACCCCACAAAAAACCAATGACAATAAATGCCAGTGAGGACTTATGGAAAAGTAATTCTTATATGCTGTTGGTGGGACTGTAAATTGGCACAGCTATTATGGAAGTCAGTATGGGAGTTCCACAGAAGCTAAAAATAGAGGTACTATATAACCTAGCTATATCACTGGGTGTATACCCAAAAGACTCCAAGTCACCATATCATAGATACTTATTCATTTTTATTGTGGTACTATTCACAATAGCTAAAAACATGGAACCAGCTTCGATGCCTATTAAGAGGTAAATGGATAATGAAAAGGTGGCACATAATTACATAATGAAGTTTTACCAACTGTAATGAAAAATCATGGCACTTCAGGAAAATGGATAGAAGTGCAGAATATTATGTGGAATCTATATTTGTATGGGAAGATGAGGCAGAAAGGTAACCATGAGAGGGGAGGAAAAGAGAAGGGGAAAAAAACACAAGGTAGTGAAATATATGTGACATGAAAGTAGAAAGGTAGGAAGGAAAACACAGGATACGGTTGAGAAGGAAGAAATCAGCTTCTGGCCAATTTGCGTATGTCTGCCTCCCATTTCACCATAGGCATGTATGAGTACAGATGGGCTCTAGGAATTGAACTGTGGTCCTCATGCTTGTGCAGCAAGAGAATGTACCTGCTGCACCATCTCCTCAGGTCCCAGATGACCTTATGTTCACAACATTTTTGTTTATGTACTGTGTGTGAGACAACAGTTTGTAGGAGCTGATTCTCCCCTTTCACCATGTAGGTTCCAGGAATTATACTCAGGTCATTGGTTCTACTCACTGAGCCAACTCACATGGCTCTCCACACTTTCTCTAATTTAGTGGTAAGCCTCAAGTTTTTAACACTAAAGTTAAGTCAACATTGAATACACAAACGTTCTCATTTTCAAAATGGTGACTTCATGTCACTCTAGAAATAGAAACACTGATCAGCACCAACACAGGCACACATTAACTTCCCAGTACTTGAGGCACCCTTAATCCTACTATTTTCTCCCTCCAAATCCAGAAAGAACTCTCCTAGACAGGTCAAAAGCTGCTTACCTTTACGTCAGCAATCAGGGCATCTTCATCTTCTATCCCTGTGGGGACGCACTTCTTGTGCAGTGGCAGTGACTCTAACTTATCTACAAGACAGCGAAGACCTTCAAGCTCAAAGTGGGTCAGATGCACTTGCCTATCCTTTCTAGGGCTACCCTGGGGATCCCAAACTTGGCCATTGTGGGATCCTCGGCTAGAGTCTGAGGATGAGTCTCCTGACAAAGTTTTCTTCAGACTTGGAAGACTTCGGCAGGTTTTGCCCAGTCCATCATAATCCAGATTGACTCCATTAGCAACAGGACTGGTAAGCACAGATCGCTTACTGTTCAAGCGTCGGGCTTCTCTGTCCACCCCTTCCTCGTCACCATTTCCAGACTCCAACTCATTTAATTCCATATCTACCAATGCAAAGGAAACAAATGCCAGTTGGCTAGATGATTAACAAGAAAAATTACATAGTACACCCAAGTTATAAATGACAAAGCCACTGCTGAAAACCACAGTTACAAACAGAAAAACCCTGTAGCAATTTACAAGTGGTAATGTACACCTTTATTCCCAGTGTACTAAAAAGCAGAAGCAGGAGGATCTGTGAGTTCTAGGCTACCCTGATCTACATAGTGATTCTCAGGCCAGTTAGAATGAGTCCTTGCCTCGGGGCTGGAGAGATGGCTCAGTGGTTAAGAGCACTGACTGCTCTTCTAGAGGACCCGGGTTCAATTCCCAGCACCCACATGGCAGCTCACAACTGTCTGAAGATCCAGTTGCAGGGGATCTGATACCTTCACACCAGTGCACATAAAATAAAGTTAAATAAACCATAAAAATATTTTTAAAAAAAATGAGTCCCTGCCTCAAAAATACAAAACAAAATGAAAATTAAAAATGTATACGGAAACTACCATGCCGGGGCTAGAGAGGTGGCTCAGCGATTAAGAGAACTTGTGGTTATTACAAAGGATCCAGGTTCAATTCTCAGCACCCACATAGTGGTTCATAACTATTTAGAACTCTACTTCCATGAGATCTTCTGACCACTACAAGCACCAACCAACCACTTATATGGTACAAATACATACTTACACTCACACATAAATCTAATAAAATTTTTTAAAAAAGAAACTCATCCAATTAAGCATTTCTCTTGATACTGAGAAAATGTTAAAGCACAGAGGTTGAAAACAAAGATACTAGAGTCTCATCAGTCTAGTTCAAAGTATGGTTATACTACTTATTAACTCTGTAGTATCATAAAAGTATAAAAATCTTGAGAGTTAAAATTCTCATTTGTGCGGGGTGGTGGCGGCACACACCTTTAGTCCCAGCACTTAGGAGGCAGAGGTAGGCAGATCTCTGAATTCAAAGTCAACCTGTTCTACAGAGTAAGTTCCATGACAGCTAGGACTACAGAGAAACCTTTATCTCGAAATAAAGCAAAACTTCAAAAACAAATTAAATACCCCCCCATCCTTATTTGTAAAACCAGGCTAATTACACCTACCACACAGGTATATACTTGTATTACATACATATATATAATAAGAATTTAAACTAGCTGGGCGGTGGTGGCGCACACCTTTAATCCCAGCACTCGGGAGACAGAGGCAGGTGGATCTCTGTGAGTTTGAGGCCAGCCTGATCTACAAGAGCTAGTTCCAGGACAGGCTTCAAAGCTACAGAGAAACCTTGTCTTGAAAAGCCAAAATAAAAAAAAAAAAGAATTTAAACTATAAAAATGACAAGAATAGACTGTGATCATCTATATATAATATATTTAACTGGTCAAAGGGTTGAATGTTCAACCGTAAACGGGACATCTATTTATCACTTCCTCCAAAAGAATAAAATGACTGGAGGAAGGGATGGTGTGTTATTAAATGATGCATTCCAGGAATGGCATGGAATCTTGAACTGTCAGCGGCTGTGATTTATTTATAATGCACAATAACTATACAAACTACGCCACCAACTTCTATCATGGGTGGTAGGAGGAGATCACAAGGCCTCGATCCTCCGATAAGATCTATAGAGAGTCAAGTATTGCTAGGGGCTCATAAGCCCCTTTCCTCCCTGAAGATCTTTTGACATTTTGGTAGTTCATGGTTGTGGGAGAAAGGAGAGACATTTTCTTGATTGGTTCCCCAAGCATCTGTAACTAATCCTTCACACCGGCTTCTACAGTAAGTCTAATCATATTAGTTAGTACTCCCTACCCCACCCAGGGGCTGGAGAGATGACTCAGTTGTGAAAAGCACTGGCTGCTCTTCCAGAGTATCCTGGGTCAATACCCACAAGGCAGCTGAGAGGTGTCTTAAAGCCAGTTCCAAGGTCTCCAACACCCTTACATACACATACATGCAGGCAAAACACCAGTGCACATAAAATGAAAAATAATTATACTCTTCTTTAAAAAAGAAAAATATCCCCTTTAAAAAAATTATAGTAGAAGTAGACTAGCTAGGAAGAGGAAAGTAGATCTGTAGGTGGAGGAAACGAGACATGAGGGTAATGGGGGACAGCATATGCATGAAGATATCATAATAAAACCCATTCTATAACTAATATATTTTAATAAAAACAAAACCAGACAATGTATCATTTATCGAGAAGATAAATATAGCAATCCAGGCAAAATGCAGACCCACAGTATTTCATTCAGCCTGGTAATTCCTGTCTAGTTGTGTATTTAGTGCTCAGATGCAGCAATCAATTTGGAATTTTCAAACAGACAGATACAAAAGTCAATCCCCGCCTCCCCCACCCAAACTGTAACTACTAAGTGACATTATATTTCTCAGCTCAAGTGTGTCTTTAATGCTTACAGGGTCAACACTTACCCATGCTGAGGGATTCTTTCTGAAATTCCTTAGTTAGGTGGGAGCGGTTGGTTATGCAGTATACATATCGCTCCAACACGTACCAACACATTTCATAGTAAAATGGGTAACGGAATTTATTTGGAACCTATACAGGAAAAGAATCATGAGAAAATAAGGCAATGACAATTTTCAAGGTAAGGAAATAAGAAAGACAATCTCGATCTCTGCAATAATTAATTAGGCCAGGAAAAAATCTTGTCAACCTATAAATTTAAGCTGGCATCTGAAGTAAGAATTTGGGGGCTGGAGAGATGGCTCAGAGGTTAGGAGCACAAACTGCACTTCCAGAGGTCCTGAGTTCAATCCCCAGCAACCACATGGTGGCTCACAACCATCTATAATGAGATCTTGTGCCCACTTCTGACATGCAAGCAGAACACTGTATATATAATAAATGAATAAATCTTTAAAAAAAAAAAACGAAGAACTTAAGTCCATTTTTAGAATGTTGATTTAGAACTAGGCAAGGTAAGCCAGGTGGTGGTGACACACACCTTTTATCCCAGCAGAGGCAGATCTCTCTGAGTTCAAGGCCAGCCTGGTTTACAGAGCTAGTTCCAGGACAGGCTCCAAAGCTACACAGACAAAGCCTGTCTCAAAAAACCAAAAACCAAACCAAACCAAAAAACCAAAAGGGCAAGGTAGTTTGTATCTGCTACCCCAGTACTCAAGAGGTTGAGACAAAAAACAAGTTCAAGGCCAGCCTGGACTACATAGTGAGACTGTCAAAAGAGAAAAAAAGGGGGGGGGTAGGGGGCGTTGAAAAAATAAAAACAAGGACTAAGGATGTAGATTGTTTGCCTAACATACATAAAGGCCTGGGTTGGAACTATAGGACTGCATAAAACTGGGTACCATGATCTATACTTAAATGCTCACCACTTTGGAGGTAGAAGGAGGAGGATCAGAAATTAAAGGTCAGCCTGGGCTACATAAAACCCTATCTGAAAACCTGACACCAAACAAAAACAAAACACAAATAAAGAAAAAAAAATGTTGTTTTACAGAAACAATCACTATAGACAAAAAGGATTTGCAAAAAACCATTTAGAATTACTAAGAAGCTAACATGGCTAAGGGATGCTATAATAAGACACAATAACTAGGTGTTGGGCACAGCCATCTGTATTTTCTGCTCTCAGGAGTTAAGAGGCAAGCGAAAAAGAAGAAAGGAATAGGAGCATGAAGAGAGGGTAAAAGGTGCTATTATTTGAAAAATTATTTTAGGACAGTATAGTGATCTGTGTCTTTAATCGTAGCATTCACGAGGCAGAGGCTGGCCTACACAGAGAGTTCCAGGATAGCCAAGGCTACACAGAAAGACCCTGTCTCATAACTAACACATGGGCACGCACACACACACAAAACAAAACACAACACCCTGATTTAGAGTACAAAGGTATTCCAAACATTTTTGTTTGGCCCCGGTCTTTTGTTTGTTTTCCTGAATATGAAGCGAACAGGACAAAGAATCTAATGAAAGCTAGGCCAGAAGTTATATACTTATAGTAAGACATTCATTATACACATAAAAGTATAATTTTAAACTTATTCTCAAGCTGTGTACTGTTTAGAAGGCAAGACTGAGCCTCTGTTCAACATCCACCCTCAGCTTTCCTGTCTTGTGCTTTGTAGTATACCCACTAATCAGATTAATAATTTGTGTAGTTTTATTGGTCACTACTTTTGTAGCATTCATCTTTTTTCCATTCAGAGCATTTCAAAAATTATTTTGCAGCGGGCGTTGGTGGTATAGTGGTGAGCATAGCTGCCTTCCAAAAATTATTTCGGAAATATAAAGAATGCCCCTTAGGTATACCATTGTCAAGGAAAAGGTGAATTAAAATTACTATCAATCAATGAACAAGGAAGATAAGTGTCAGGTACCATTCTAAATGTATCTGCTGTTTAATCCCAGTACTCAGGAGGCAGTGGCAGATAATCTTTGTGAATTTGAGGCCAGCGTAGTCTACATACTGAGTTTCAGAACAGCGAGAGCTAGATAGTGAGACCCTATGTAAAAAAATAAAATTAAGGCCGGGTGGTGGTGGCGCACGCCTTTAATCCCAGCACTCGGGAGGCAGAGACAGGCGGATCTCTATGAGTTCGAGACCAGCCTGGTCTACAGAGCTAGTTCCAGGACAGGCTCCAAAGCCACAGAGAAACCCTGTCTTGAAAAAAAAACACAAAAACAAACAAACCAAAAAACAGAAACAAAAAAAATTAAAGCCAGGCATGTTAATGCATGCCTTTAATCCCAGCACTTGGGAGGCAGAGACAGGCAGATTCTAGTCCAGCCTGATCTACAAAGCAAGTTTCAGGACAGCCAGGGATACACAGAGAAGCCCTGTCTCAAAAACCCAACAAATAAGTACATAAATAAAATTGAGCCAGATGTGGTGGCACAGACCTTTAATCCCATCACTCAGGGGGTAGAGGCCGGTGTATCTCTGTGAGTTCTACGCCAGTCTGGTCTACAGGGTGAGTTCTAAGACAGCTAGGATTGGATCTCTGCATAGCCTTGGCTGTCCTGGAACTTGATCTGTAGACCAGGCTGGATATACAGAGAAACTATCTCACAAAACAAAAACTTAAATTAAAATATATATAACACCCTCTTTATAGAAATTGCAATTCAAGGCCAAATAGCCCACCTGTGACGTCCAGTTGTCTTCATAAATCGAAAATGAAAAGAGAATTCCTTTTCAAAGCTTTCATCAGGTCACAGGTATTATTATAAAAAAAGGAAATCACTTCCTGGTCATTAGACAAGAGGCATACAACCAATGAAGAATATAACAAGATTGAAACCTGGATCTTTTTTAGATTTATTACATATAGTATTCTGCATGCAAGTATGCCTGCAGGCCAGAAGAGGGCGCCAGATCTTATTACAGATGGTTATGAGCCACCACGTGGTTGCTGGGAATTGAACTCAGAACTTCTGGAAGAGCAGCCAGTGCTCTTAACCTCTGAGCCATCTCCCCAGCCCGAAACCTGGATCTTTTATGTGATTATGACATTAACCAGAAGTTTCTTCTTTTTCACTTAAAAGCCAATTTACTTCTGGCAAGAAGAAAGAGTAGGGAGCTAAGAACTAATAGGTATTGTGTCTCCTTAAACTAAGTATAACACCCTTATGCTTCTCTGTTGGTATTTGAAGTGCATTAATATTTTTTGGGAAAGTTCTTCAGTTCAGGACAAGCAGAAATTCTAAAATTGTCAATAAATTTGATGAGAGCTGACTAATACTGACATTTATGATGGAAAGGGAGGGGCCCAATAAGATGGGCTTTACATGTAGGTAAAGGTACTTGCTGCCAAGCCAGATGACCTCAATTAGTTTCCTGGGACATAGTGACAAAAAAGAGCTGACTTTTTTCTACAAGTTGCTTTTTGACCTCCACTCATAGGCCTTGGCATAGGAACCCAACATACATGACAAAATAAATAAAATTTAATTTTGAAAAGGTATTTATAAGCTGGGCAGTGGTGGTGCACGCCTTTAATCATAGCACTTGAGAGGCAGAGGCAGGTGGATTTCTGTGAGTTTGAGGCCAGCCTGGTCTACAGAGCTAGTTCCAGGATAGCTAGGGCTGTTACATAGAGAAACCCTGTCTGGGGAGAGTGGGTGTTAAAATGGGAAAGGGAAAGGGGAGAGCTGGTAATAAAAGTAAAGTCAGGTTGAGCTGTGGCAGTGCACGCCTTTAGTTCCAGCACTCAGGAGGCAGAGGCATGCAGATCTCTGAGTCTGAGGCCAGAACAGGCTTCAAAGCTACACAGAGAAACCCTGTCCTGAAAAACCAAAAAGACAGAAAAATTCAAAGTTGTGAAATTCGAATCAATCATCCCATTCCATAAACTATTTATGAACATAAAAATGAAAAACATGGCTCAAAAGATTAGGATAAATATCCATATGAAGAACTTTAGAGTTAAAAGTCCTACAAAAATAAAAGTCCAGTAAAATTTTCTGCTATATCCTCAAAATATGTGGAAACTTCTTTTTAATGCAAAGAAAATCTAAAAACTTGACAAATTACCCAGGAATCCCGTTCTGGTTCATTTACTGTATAGGGGAAAGAGGATGGCAGTATATGCAGGTGAAGGTTAGAAGGCAGCATGCAGTTGTTGGTTCTAGCTTTGCACCGTATGTGTTCTGGGGTTTGTTTGTTATCAAGCTTGGTATTGAGTATCTTTACCTGATAAGCCATCTCACCCCATGAATCTCTTTTGATTTGTCTTTTTCTTTGATACATGGTCTTGCTACACAGTCCAAGATGGCCTCAAACTCACAATCTTCCTGTCCCTGAGTGCTACAAAGATTAGAGGCAGTCGGGCATTAGTGGCACACGCCTTTAATCCTAGCACTTGGGAGGTATAGGCGGGCAGATCTCTGTGAGTTTGAGGCTAGTCTGGTCTACCAAGCAAGTGCCAAGACAGGCTCCAAAGTACACAGGACAAAAAAAGAGATTAGAGACACGTGTTACCATGCTCGCCAAACATGTCTTAAATAGGGAAACTTCTTCACATGTAATTGTTAATATGATTAAATATTAGCAATGATAAAATTACTCACCCGTGTCCGATCTTCAATGCTGTATATTTTTAATTGCATGGGGATGTTGAAGCTATGTAAAAAATTGCCTCCAAACACTAATGTGTCTGTAGGAGTATACACAGCATGAATCCAACCTGGAAGATAAAAAATGGAGGCAGGACTGAATGTACATACTATAATATGGTTTCTGGATTATATCCTTCTCTCTTTTTTTAGAAACAAGACCTTGATGCATAACCCAGGCTCCTTTAATAATTGGTCAATTTACTTATCTCTCAAAGCGTCAATATTCTCTTTAAAACTAGAACATATTTTACTTCATATGGCGGTGAGCATTAAATGAGAATATATATCTAAGGAACAGGTTTTACTTATTTTAAAGATAAGATCTTAAATGCTGCTCCTGCTAGTCACAAACACGCAAATAACTAGGACTATAGGTGTGTGATTCAATACTCAGCGTAAGATGTGTGTTTTTTGGCCAGGTGGTGGTGGCGCACGCCTTTAATCCCAGCACTCGGGAAGCAGAGGCAGGCGGATCTCTGTGAGTTCGAGACCAGCCTGGTCTATAGAGCTAGTTCCAGGACAGGCTCCAAAGCCAGAGAAACCCTGTCTCAAAAAAACAAAAACAAAAAAAAAAAAACCCAAAAAACAACAAAAAAAGATGTGTTTTTTTTTTTAATTCCTAGAGATATAACACAGGGTATTATGCAAGTGAAGTACTCTACCATCAAGTTATTTCCCCAGTGCAAGAAACTTAATAAATGCTGCTTCCATTTATAAATCACCAATATATATCAGCTATGTGTAAGATAGTTTATTAATATTCTCGTGTATTCTTCTCAACAACAACAAAAAAAAAGACTTAAGATTTGCCAAAGTAGTACTGAGTCTCAAACAGATCAGGGACCCCAAAATTTGTACTCTTTATATGCATTTATTTTAGAATAAGTAATACAATTAAAATACAACTGATTCAGCACTCCCCACTCAGGTAGGGAAAGGTGTTTCTTCACTAGAGAGGACACTCCATGTGTAAAGATTCTGAATTACTGGACTTACTATGTAGTCCAGACATGTATATCTTTTGGGAAGCCACCACTGGCTTTAAGCACTGCTTTTAGTTTATCTTTTTGTTTTAAAATACATTCTGCCGGGCAGTGGTGGCACCCTTCTTTAACTCTAGCACTTGGAAGGCAGAGGCAGGAGTTCGAGGCCAGCCTGGTCTACAAAGTGGACAGGCTCCAAAACTACAGAGAAACCCTGTCTCTAAAAACCAAAAAACAACACTCTCTCCATGTATTCCATAAAAACAGACAAACATCGTATTGTTTGCTGCTGATTGTACAAAGGGGCTAAGTGCTAGAAAGCAACACACTTCCCCACTTTGCTTACCTGAGGGAATGACGAAGGTATAGCCCTGCTTGAGCTCAATTCGTTGGCAATCTGACACCCGGTCACCCAGAAAGATGTCTCCCTGTTTCCCTGACAGCAGCCAATTCTCGTACAGCTCCAGGTTGTGGGCTGTAGGGGGGATGAGCCAGAAGACCTGTGAGTTAAAAAACTTCAGTCTGTTAACAGCCATTGACATGATCCAGTCGTCTCCCTCAAATGATAAACAGGTACACAGAAGACTGGAAGGTAGAAGACAGACAAGCAATTCTCTCAGCCTATAGACTCAACTATTTGGGTAACTCAAGACCTACACAAACAGATCTGGTTTGACACCATCTGGATTTCCTGGGATTATGGCTACAGAAGTAAGAACACAGAACCTATCTACAATACCAAGAGAAAAGGAAAAATGGGCTTACTACCTCAGCAGTTTCTTAAAAACTCTGGCTATATGCTTAAGCAGCCCCATTCTTTAGGTGTAATTAATAACTCTAAGTGACTGACCTGACACTGCCCTATCCCAATATAGTAACTAACAGCAACAGAACAAAACTTATGAACCGTCTTCACAGATGTAAATAAACAAAAGGACTTTGGATACAGACCCAGATGTCCTAGGTTAAGTTCTTGTATACTTTTTAAAATTCCAGTTCTGCTTCTGCTAATAGATGAAGTCACTCCAACTAGAAGAAAGGCTAACACTACAAACCTCTGCTATTAACTCTAGATTTCAATTCTGAAATTAACATTTAGAAAAACTTGTGAGAAGATATATTTTATTATTATTGAAATATAACTCTTTATAACTGAAGGTACTTTTTCAAATCCTCAAAAAAAAAAAAAAAGACTAATGTTTCCTTTGGTCACATTTCAGAGCAATATCTTTAGACAGGGAGAGCTAGCTGAATCCTAACTTACTGGATTTTTTGCCAATATATCTAAAATTTATTTTCCCTTTCTCTACACTACTTTTCTTCTAGGTAAAAAAATGATATTGCCCTCTAAGAATTACCTTTTTAATTTTACCTGGGGAATTCTGCTCTGCAGTATAGAAATAGTACTATTGAGATTTCTCCAAGTACTGGGCAAATATTGGTGTAATGACACTGGCCTACATAAATACTAAAACTCCAATGGACTAGCCACCAAAGGCAACTGAATCTATAATTCTCTTCTGATATGAATGGGGATGTTTCCTAATAGACTGATTCCCAGATTATATATATTAAGCATGCAAGTCATATAATCTGCTTCTGATTCCAATCCCAACCATGACCATACCTTTCCACCTTGGTGAATGTGATACCAAACAGAAGTACCACCAAAGTCCACATGGAAGTCAGTATAGCAGCCTCGAACACTCATTAGACAGTACCTGCCCCCAAAGAGAAGCAGCAGTATTAGTATACTGATAAAGATAAACCAGCCACAAAAATGACATTCTCCTTCCTAATGAATTCTACTTTGCATCTAATAAACTACTAGTAGGTTTTCTTTCTTTTCATTTTTGTTTTAAGGTCTTTATGCTTCTTGGCTGTCCTGGAACTTGCTACTTAGACCAGGCTGGCCTTGAAACTCAGGAGATCTAGCTGACTCTGCCTCAAGGCATGGGCCATGATATTCTGTTAAAGAAATGCAGTTCAAAGCCACATTTCTAGGACATATAGCTTTTTCCGTTATTCATGAGATCACGTGCTATGTAATTTCTCACATACTTCTGATACTATAAAGTCCACTGTTTAAATAATCTACTGATTTGATGATTTAGCACAGAACGAAGCTTGAAAGGGACAGACTATATTCCTTGCTATCAACACTTAAGAAAGTACATAAGAGTGAATAACTTACTTTTGCACCTTAGGGTACTGCATCTCTAAAATGGCATTTGTTGATTCAGTCTGACTTTCTTTCAAGTGCCTTGGCCACATGTTATCTACCCAGTCAATGAAATCCACCTTTAAAAAGGAAGAAACATTTAAGAGGTGGGGTTACAGAGAATGTTAAAGTCAAGGAAAAAAAAAAACCTCCTTTAAATATACAGAGCACAAAAGAAACATCTGTGAGCCTTAGAAACAAAAGACAAACATTCTGGAAATACATAAAAAAGAGAACAAAGACTAATGGTTCCATTACTGTGACTGTAAAGCAAGCATTGGACAAAATGGATTTAAAACAGTAGATTATAACTTCCGTCAATACTGGTAGAGTAGGTTGAAACTGAATGTATAAAATTTTTAAAGGGTAGTCTTTGATGGTAACTGTACACTCACTGTTACAGTAGCTAAAACATAAATCTGGGCTGGGGAAGAAGGTGTAGAAATAAAGGCACATACCACCCAGCCCAACATCATCAGTTTGACCCTGGGTCTCACACAGTGGAAAGAGACAACCAAGTCCCTTATATGTGTACCATGATGTACACATGCACACATTCATATAAAAATGGTTTTTGTTTTGTTCTGTTGAGACAGGGTTTCTCTGTATAGCCCTGGCTTTCCTAAAACTCAATCTGTAGATGCAACTGGCCTTAAAAATCCTGGAACTCACTCTGAAGACTTGACTGGCCTTGGGGGGGAAAAAAAGAGTATCACTAGGCAATGGTGGCACATGCTTTTAATCCCAGCATCTGGGGAGGTAGAGGCAAGTAGATCTCTGAGCTCAAGGCCAGCCTGGTCTACAGAGTGTGTTCCAGGACAGCCAGGGCTACACAGAGAAACCCTGTTTCAAAAAACAAACAACAAAAAAACTAATAATAATAATAGAATATAAAAAAGGAAAAAAAAGAAATTCAGTATGTGATATAGAAACTATTGGGTTAGCAATCACAAGCTCCTAATTTAACAAAGTTTTGATATCAAAGCGAGACTGTGATGATTAAACTGTAGACAAATATTAAAATCTTTGAAATAGCTAGGCATGCTAGCACACACCTTTAATCCCAGTGCTTGCGAGGCAGAGGCAGGCATATTTCTGGGAGTTCGAGGCCAGCCTGTTCTACAGGTCAAGTTCCAGGATAGCCAGGGCTACACAAAGAAATCCTGTCTCATACATGCATCCCTTCGGGAACGGGAAGTAAACAAGATCTCTTTAGTAAAGTGGCAGTGCAGGGGGGGGGGGGGATCGAGACAGGAGAGGGTGGTAAAGGAGTAGGAAGGGAAGAAGGGGAACAGGGGAACATGAGGGACTGGGAAGATCCAGCTGGGTGAAGGACAGTGAGGTAGAGCATGAAGAGATATATCTTGAAAGAGTTAGTCATTATGGGGTTAGCAAGAAACCAGGCACTGGGTAAAATCCCAGGAATCCACAAGGATAAACCCAGCTAAGAATCTAAGCAATACTTTTCTTCTTTCTGTGTCGGTATCGCACCCGCCAACATGGTGAACGTTCCTAAGACCCACAGGACATCCTGCAAGAAATGTGGCAAGCACCAACCCCACAAAGTGACACAGTACAAGAAGGGCAAAGATTCTTTGCATGCCCAGGGAAAGCGGTGTTATGACAGGAAACAGAGTAGCTATGGTGGGCAGACTAAGCCTATTTTCCGCAAAAAGGCTAAAACTACAAAGAAGATTGTGCTGAGACTGGAATGTGTTGAGCCCAATGGCAGATCTAAGAGGATGCTAGCTGTTAAGAGATGCAAGCATTTTGAACTGGAAGGTGATAAGAAGAGAAAGAGCCAAGTGATCCAGTTCTAAGCTTATCTTGTTATGAAGACAATAAAATTACGAGCTTTCACTCAAAAAAAAAAAAAGATTCTAAGCAATAGTGGGAAGGGTACTTAAAATGCCCTTCCCATGTAATCAGATTGATGACAACCTTACTTGTCATCACAGAACTTCATCCAGTAAATGATGGAAGTAGACACAAAGATCCACAGCTAAGCACTGGGCCAAACTCCTAGAGTCCAGTCATAGATAGGGAGGAGTGATATTACAAGCAAAGGGTTTGCCAAGACCATGATGGGCAAACCCATAGAAACAGCTGACCTGAGCTAGTGGGACTGACAACTAGAGAACCTGCATAAGACCGAACCAGGTCCTCTGAATGTGGTTGACAGCTGTGTAGCTTGGGCAGTTTGTGGGGCTACTAGCAGAGGAACCAGTATTTATCCCTAGTGATGAACTGGGTTTTTGGAGCCCATTCTCTATGGAGGGATACCTTGCTCAGCCTAGATACAGGGGGTAGGGCCTTGGTCTTGCCTCAAGCGATGTGACAGATCTTGTTGACTCCCCATTAGAGGCCTCACCCTTCCTGAGTGGATGCGGGTAGGGGTTGGGGGAGTGAGAGGGAACTGAAATTGGTATGTAGAATAAGATTGTTTTAAAAATAAAATTAAAAAAAAAAAAAAAAGAAATCCCATCTTGAAAAAAATGAAAGACAAAATAAAAAATTAAAACTAGGGACAAAACACCCAGGATACTACAAAGTAGGCTCCGTGTATAAAGGGTTAAATGTTTCTAATTCTAGCCGGGTGGCAGTGGTGCAGGCCTTTAATCCCAGCACTCGGGAGACAGAGGCAGGCGGATCTCCGTGAGTTCGAGACTAGTTCCAGGACAGGCTCTAAAGCTACAGAGAAACCCTGTGTGTGGGGGGGAGTTTCTAATTCTAATAATCAAGTTTTATATTTAAAATCATAATCTTTAAATTATGATTCTAGAAGTATTAAAGAAATTCATTTATATAAGCTATTCTACTATAATTCTCAACATTGTTTTCTATTATTTTTGAGATAGAAGCCCAGGCAACCCTCCTGTCTCCACCTAAATGCTAGGATTACAGGCATGGACCACCTTGTTTGGTTTCATGTTTCCTTTTTATTAAATGCTTTATTAAAAATGATTAGTGAAACATACCATTAATCTGAGCATTTGGGGCAAAGGCAAGTGTAAGCCAGGCTACACAGTGGGACCCAACCTCAAAAATAAATGAATGAATGAATGACTAAGAGGTGATTTCACTGCTGATAGCAGCCTATTCATCAAAGAAGTCTTCTTTTTTTTTTTTTTCACTGTGAAGGACCATGCCTATCTTTTTTTTTTTCCATACATTGTTTTGTTTTATTTTTTCCATTCAAGAACATAATTAAAGATAAAAAAATTTTTTTTTCCTTTCTTCCCCTTCTCCCAGTCCCCTCCCACTACCCCCCACCCCTCCTCCCTCCCCCTTCTTCCTTGAAAGAGGGCATGGTGCCCTGCCCTGTTGGAAGTCCAAGGCCCACCCCTCAAAGAAGTCTTCTTTGTCAATCTTCTTTCAAACCCAACCAGGACAGCCAAGACTACATAAAGAACTGTCATAGGGCTACACAGACCCTAGCACCAATAAAGCTACAGTGATAATACTGCAAATTATTAGAAAGTATGTGTCTATATAAAGACATTACGTGTTTTTTTAACAAAATCTCAATTGTTCGATTTTAGCAATAAAGACCTGGGAACCAGATGCTGGGGTTAGATGCCTGCTAACTCAGAGGCAGAGAAAGCACACAGCTGACCTTCCTACTCTGTCTTTAACAAGCCCCTCAAACTGGATATTCCTCCCTTCTCCTCATGTATCTCTCTCTCTTCCTGACTCCTTACTCTCTATTTTTTTCCTAATAATTCTTGTTTATTTCCTGTCAACTGGTTCCTTGCTCTGTCTCTTGACCTGTGGTCGACTTTACAATATTCAAGCAGAAAACTCTTGGATTAAAGGTACAGTGTACTAGGGTGGAACCACACAACTAGAAACAGGTTTTTCCAGGAAGTGACACAATCTCGGGATTCACAGTGTGATCAAATATCCTGTAACAATTTTTTTTGTTTGTTTTTGAGAAGGGGTCTCACCCAGCTAAAGATGACCTTGAACCCCTGATCCTCCTGCCTCCAGCTCATGCTGGGATTGGACTACAAGTTTGCATCCCTCTGCCCAGCTATTTTTTAGTCAAAGGCCTATATATTTAGTTACATTCCAAAAGTGAAGTCAATTCCAATTCCACTTCCTTTACAGTTTTACCAATAGTGAATAGATAGCCACAATAAAAATTAACTTCAAGGTCTGGAGAGATGGCTCAGTGGTTAGGAGCACTGGCTGTTCTTCCAGAGGTCCTGAGTTCAATTCCCAGCAACCACATGGTGGTTCACAACCATCTGTAATGAGATCTGGTGCCCTCTTTTTGTGTGCACGCATACATGCAGACAGAACACGGTATACATAATAAATAAACCTTTAAAAAATTAACTTCAGAAAGTAGAATATGAAAAAGAAATGAAACCAACTCATTTATCACTACAAGTTTACTACTTGAACAACTTGTTACTTACCTGGAGAAGTGGATAGTTTGGGGGTACAAAATTTACCTTGCTCTAAACCAGTTTTCCCTTAGTTGCTCTTTTTATTTATTGAGACAGGTTCTATATTATGCAGCACATGCTATCCTAGAACTTCCTATGCAGGCCAGACTGGACTCAAACTCACAGAGATTCACCTGCCTCTGTCTCTTGTGCGCTAGGATTGAAGGCTTATGCTACCACACATGGCACAACCCTCACCCCCAACCCAATAATTTCCTTAAGTTTCTTAGCAAACACAAACCTACAGGACAGAAATTCCTTAACCAGATTTTCCAGTAACATTTTAAAATTTTTCTTTAGCACGGAAAGGACAAGTTCCCAAATTAATTTCTTGGGGATATAAATAAGAATGATTCTAATAAAAATTAATTGATTTTGGAAAATGAAGTCTTTTAAAAATGAAAGTTACTATTATCCAATACTCTTTTCCACAGTTAGCTTAATCTTGGCACGTGCAAAGTTATAAAAATTCTCCCACTATAAAGACCTTCTGGTGAAAATGAGAATATGGGAAAATGGTAATTGTTGGGGAATGTTTTCAGGTGTGTGCCTTTGGTTTATGCTTTACTTGTTTAACTCTGAAGCTGTTACTGTGCCTGTCTAAAACACCGGATGGTCCTAATTAAGAGATGAATGGACAATAGCGAGGCAGGAGGAAGGATAGGCGGGGATAGCAGGCAAAGAGTATAAATAGGAGGAGAAATCTGAGAGGAGGGAGAACAAGGAGCAAGAGAACAAGGAGAAGAGGACATCAGGGGCCAGCCACCTAGTCATCCAGCCAGTCACAGAGTAAGAAGGAAAGAAAGGTATACAAAAAGAAAGATAAAAGTCCTCAGGCAAAAGGTAGTCAGGAAAATTTAAGTTAACAAAAGTTGGCAAGAAACAAGCCAAGCTAAGGCTGGGCACTCATAACTAAGAATAAGCCTCTGTATGTGATTTATCTGGGAGCTGGTTGGTGGGCTCCTCAAAAACCTGAAAGAGAAAACATCACACAATAGATAATGACTAACCGTGGAAGGTCGCTGTACCATGTTCTCAAGCCTGGTGTGGCTAAACTCTAGGCTAATGACATTATAGAGCTTCTCTCGCTCCTCCTCTGGGGTCTCATAGTATCGTGTCCATTGAGCCATGGTCATTTCAATGCCCTTCTGTGTGTTCACATCCATGACATCCACCATCCGACGACTCCCTACATGAAAGAAACTCTATTAAGTTAAAATTACTCTGAAGTATATTAAGCATAGAAAACACACATCAAAATAAACTATGCTTTCTTACTTAAGGTAATTGGTAATACACAAGGAGATTACTTGAGGATGATCACAACCACAGAATGAAAAGGACAATGGGCACAGCTAAAAATACCCATCATTCCCTATGCCATGTTTATTACACTGTCAAGTGCTGAATCTTTTATTCAATATCTCACATAATTCTACAATTATACATGATAAATGTCAATATTTATTTCATAAATGATAAAACAAGAATGGGTAACTTTCAAGACAAAAGATTTATTAAAATACACTGTTTCAATGAAGGTTAAAAGACTGACTTAATCTGTCTCAAGAATGTCAGTTAAGAGCTAGGTGTAGTAGCCTTTAATCCTAGTACTCAGTCAGCAGGCAGAGGCAGGTTGATGTCTGTTTTGAGTTCAAGGCCAGCCTGGTCTACAAAGTGAAGTCCCAAGACAGCCAGGACTGTTACACAGAGAAACCTTGGCTCAAAAACCCAAAAAGAATGAAGTACTAATCCACACTATCAAACAAATAAACCTGGAAAGTACGCTATGTGAGAAGTCATAGATGAAAGGCTATATATCATATAATTCCTCTTATATGAAATACACATATTAGATAAACCCAGATCTAGAAAGCATCAGATCAGTTGTTGTCCAGGAGCCTCAGGGAAGAGAACGAGAAATGACTGCTTAACAGACTTTTGTTTTAGGGGATGAGAAAGTTCTGCAAGGAAATAGTGATAGTAGCTGCTCAATGAATATACAATGACACTGAACTGTACTTTAGTGATTACAATGGCAATTTTCATGCTGTATTTAATCACAATAAAAAAAATGAGATGGGAGAGATGGCTCAGAGGTCAAGAGAGTGTACTGCTCTTGCAGAGACCTAAATTCAAATTCCAACACCTTCTATCAAGGGCAGTTCACAGATGCCTGTACCTCCAGTTCAAGGGGATCTGATGTCTCTAGCCTTCTTGGGCGTATACATTCTCTCTCTCTCTTTTAAAGATAAAAGTGTATGTCTTCCTTCAAGAACTCTCTGGGCACAACAAAAGCAGTTTTATTCTCTCAGTGTTACCAGAGCATTCAGAACTATGATGTACGATCGTTTAGATGAAGAATAGGAATCGTGAACAAAGTCTTAGAATGCAGTGTTTTGACAGATACTGTTTCTGTTTCTTTCTTCCCCCAACCCCAATTTATATATTTATTTTATGTATATGAGCATTTGCCTATATGTGTCTATGTACCACATGTGTTTGATGCTTTTGACCTTGTCTGATGTTTGTGGAGGTCAGAACAGGGTGTCAGATGCCCCGGTACTGGAGTTACAGAAGGTTATGTGCTGCCATACAGGTGCTGGGAACCAAACCCAGGTCCTCTGCAAGAGCAGCAAGTGCTCTTAAACAATGAGACATCACTCCAGCCCCAGATACTGTTTCTATGTATTTCACATTTAAGAGACATGAACGACCACACCATTTTTAACTTATTTAAATCTGTGGAAACTCAACGAGTTTCTTGAAAGCATATAGAACTGTTTTGTTTTTTAAATCTACTCTGCCAATAATTCAAGATTTTGACTCATTAAACTTCAAAGGAAGAATATATTGTCATTCTGCTAATTTATGTCATGTGCCTTAGAGCATTTTTTCGGTATTCTCTTTCTAGACAAGGTTTCTCTATGTATCTCTGGCTATCCTAGAACTTGATCTATAGACCAGGCTGGCCTTGAACTCAGATATCCACCTGCCTCCGCCTCCGGAGTGTTGGGATTAAAGACTTGTTGTCATTGGCTTACATCTCACTGAGGAACCCCTCCCTTTACATGAAGAGTAACTTCTCCCTTGATGCATTCACGAGTTTTGTCTTTAGCTTTTACAATGTTTGATTTTAACATGTCTCTGTGAGGGTCTTTGAGATTACTGTGCATTCTGGATACTTTTATTCATGTCTTTCAGAAAATATAAAAAGTTTTCAGGATTTCTTCAAGTATTTTCTTTGTCCCTTTCTCTTCTAATATTCCCACAATATACAACTGTCTGCTTGATGCTGTCCTACATGCTTCATCTTTGTCTGTTTTATACTGCTATAACAGAATATTTGATAATCATGTAGCCCAGGTTGCCTGGAACTCATGTTCATCTTGCCTCTCAAATGCTGGGATTACAAGAGTGTAAACCACAATTGGTTTGTGCATATTTAAGACAAACTGTTTTTTTTAATCTTATTATTTTCGGTGTATGGGTGTTTTCCTTACATGTAAGTTGGTTTGCCATGTATACTATTTTTGTTTTTAATTCTTGAAAGTGCTTTACAAAGTCTAAACTTACATCTTTTTATGTTATTTTGAGCTTGCATTTCATCCTAAACATGTGTGGTCAACATGTAAGTTTCTCCATGAATACAACTGCTTTTGAATATCCTAGTCTTGAATGTTTGTTTAGGGGAAGACATCTATCAGCCTTTTTTCTTCTTTTTGTTTGAGACTGAGTTTCTGTGTATAGACCTGGCTGTCCTGGAACTCCCTTTGTAGACCAGGTTTGTTTCAGAGATCTGCCTGCCTCTGCCTCCTAAGCACTGGGATTAAAGGTGTGCATTGCTACCACCACAGAAGTTTTGAGACAGGGTCTCTCTATTATATATTCTTTGTGCCATCACACCTGGCCTTCTATCAGCCTTTTAAATCCTATAGAAGTAACCAGGGTCAAACATAAGGGCACTCTAACAGTTTAGAGGTGGACAAACAGCAATCTGTGACAACAGCACAAGTTTCCAATATTTCAATGACAAGACCTTTCTTACCCATCCTGGCTCCTGTAAATCTTTTATGTTGTGCTTTTTGAAAATATGCATAATTGCTTCATGGGTTATGGTTGGTGAGGACTGGGGGATGTGCAAAAACAGAAATTAACTTTACTGTATAAATCTTTCCCTGGAAGTTGTAAGCCTTCAACCAAATTCCAAAATAGTTAAAACAGATGGACATACTCTATCAAGGCAATAATCATGTAGGTGGAGAAGGCTCTTGCCATATTCCCAGAAACCTCCCTGTACTTTATCCCAGATGATTCTTGTGGAGGTCATTTGTGAAGGACAACCATGAGAATATCTATGCAAGGGGCTAGAGAGAGTTTCAGCAGTAAAGAGTAGGGGCTACATTTCAGAAGACCCCAGTACTATTCTCAGCATCCATGTTAGGTGGCTCACAACTACCTGCAACTCGAGAGGAATCAGTGCCTCTTACCTCTGTGAGCACCTGCACTTATGGACATACACATACACACCACTAAAAAATAAAAATCAGCTGGTTTGGTGGAACATGCCTTTAGTCCTATCACTTGGAAGGCAGAGGTAGGCAGATCTCTGAGTTTGACATCAGTATGCCAAGATGGCTAGGGCTACATTTGAGACCCTGACTTAAATAAGCAAACAGAAATCTTAAAAGTCAACACAGAAAAGCTATGGGTGTCTATTGCCTTACTTTCCTAAAGGTTGACTAAGAAAGAAAGAAGATGAGCTGGAGAGATGGCTCAGTGGTTAAGAGCACTGGCTGTTTTTCCAGAGGACCCGGGTTTAATTCCCAGCACCCACATGGCACCTCATAACAGTCTGTAACTCCAGTTCCAGGGTACCTGACACCCTTATGCAGGCAAAACAGTAATGCACATGAATTGAAAGAAAGAGAAAGAAAGAAAAAGGAAGGAAGGAAAGGCTAAAGATACTCAGTTGCTGAAAGAATGCTCATCTAACATGAACAAAGCCCTGGACTTGATCCCCAGCTCCAAATAATATGGATACAGTAGCAAATGCCTGTAACTGCAGCACTCAAAAGGTGACTTTGAGATTAGCCTAGTATACACAAACCTCTCTGCCTAAAATAACAATAAAAATAAAAAGGGATAATGGTGAGCACTTACACAGAGTATATAAGCCTTCTAAAGGAGCTGTGTTTGAAAGGAACGGTAAGGATATTGATCACTCAACAGATTTAATGAGCACTTGGTCCACAAGTTCTGCTATGTACCAGGAAATACATGGGTGACAGATGCTTAGAATAACACAGAGCATTAGGGCACGAATAATACAGGGATCAGAGAATTTAGGCTGTGACTTTCACCTCTCAGATTAATAAGCAAGTTTACCTAGTAGTCTAACAAGAGTCTAAGTGGCTAGAGGTAGTGCTAAAACTAAGAAATAGCACTATCATATACCACAAAATAGCAAGAGTCAGAAGAATTCCATTTTCCATCATGTTAGTTGGAAATATGAAAGACTTTATACTGTTTTATTGCCTAATCACAGAATATAACAGTTATCATCCATGTCTAGATTTTAGAAGAACTAAATTTAAAAACTTTTGTCTTTGAAAAGTTCCCCTAAACATGTATATTTACTTTCTAACTTTCTCCATATATAGTTTTTATTTATTTATTTTTTTAAATAAACTCTGGTATTCCTTTGAGAGAACTCTGAGTTGCTAACCAAATAGTTCTTTTTTTCCTTTTTGGTTTTTTGAGACAGGGTTTCTCTGTGGAACCTTGGCTGTCTTGAAACTCTAGTCTGTTTAGACCAGGCTGGCCTTCAACTCACAGGGATCTGTTTGCCTCTGCTTCCCTGAGTGCTGGGGTTAAAGGCATGTGCCACCACTGCACAGCTCAAATAGTTCTTTCTAATAAAATACATACTTTGATATTCTTAAACCTCAAAGATGAAGAGGCCAAAAGTTTGTCACTTACCCACACACATTTTGACATCATTCACTGTGAAGTCTGGATCTGGCATCCTAAGAAATAAACACCAATAAATGGGAAGTACTTCTTCTCTTAATCAGTATGGCTCTGTTCTTAAAAGAATGGAGAACTCTACAAAAATATCAATCTTCATGTTTAGCTTTAAATGCTTTTAAATATAAATGAATGTATATTTATATAGAAAGAAAAACCAAAATGTTAGTAGCAACTATCTAAGAATGATAGAGTCAGGGAGGGGATCAGAGAAAAATAAAAAATAAAATTAAAAAAAAAAAAGAGTGATAGAGTCAAGAGACTTAAGCTTCTTTAAGCTCATCTACACTTTTCATTTCTACGTATATGAATTACTTTTGAAACAAGAGACATACTTCACAAAGCAACTGGTAAGTTTCTTTGAATTACCTACTGCTCTGGGTTCTCAACATTGCCACTGTCTGAATTCCTGGTTTTAACAGTCATTTTGTAGCCATCTCAGGCCAACACCAGAGCACTTACTTTATTCCAAGTCCATCAGAATTCTTGAAAATCAGAGGGTCTCTCAAGCCACCCCGCTGGATATACTCTACATTAAAATCTGAAAGCATATGGGGGAAAAACATTAGAGAGGAATCACTGAAAAAAGGAAAAAAGATTATGAAAGAATTTTCTTGTTGTTTGTTTTTTTGAGACAGGGTTTCTCTATGTAACAGTCCTGGCTGTCCTGGAACTTGCTTTGTAGACCAGGCTGCCTCTGACTACCAAGTGCTGGGATTAAAGGCATGTACCACCACATCCGGTTTATAAGAGAAATTTCAGCCAAGCGGTGGTGGCGCATGCCTTTAATCTCAGTATTTGAGAGGTAGGTGAATCTCTGTGAGTTTGAGGCCAGCCTGGTCTACAAGAGCTAGTTCCAGGACAGGCTCCAAACCTACAGAAAAACAAAAAGAAGGAAAAAAAAATTTAGGTAAAAACATATTGATGGTGTTTGTTACTCTGTGTATATAGTTAAATTTATACAACATCTTTGTGTTACTAAGAAGCATCTTTTAGGAAATATGGAAAACGCACTGAAAATGAGGGTTTGAGGGTCGTATTCACTTGAATGAGAGAATGAGTCACTGCATAAACCCTAATTAGAAATTATCAATGTCTCTTAACAGCTAAAATAGTTTGAATGTTAAATATCCAATATATTTTTGCTAGAGATCAAAGCTACACCACATATGAGGAATCCCACCTCATAAAAGGGGTTTCATTGTACCTTTCTCCCTCTCACCAAGGTTTCACGTAAACCAGGCTGGCCTTTAACCATTCCTGATCCTCCTGTCTCTACCTCCCAAGTGTTTGGATTATAGGCATGTGCCACCACGTCTGTACTATTTTTAATTAAACTCAAGAGAAAAAGAGAGAGAAAAGAGAGGCCTTGTCCCCGGTAGCATTCTTATTCTAGTAAAAGACTACTTCAGCCGGGTGGCGGTGGCGCACGCCTTTTAATCCCAGCACTCGGGAGGCAGAGGCAGACAGATCGCTATGAGTTCGAGGCCAGCCTGGTCTACAAGAGCTAGTTCCAGGACAGGCTCTAAAGCTACAGAGGAATCCTGTCTCAAAAAACCAAAAGACTACTTCAAATTTAGCAGAGAATGAGCACTGAGACAAAATAAATATATCCTCAACAGGCAGTATTTTTAGTTGTACAGATGTTAAACCCACAGTTCTCAGAGTCAATGACTTCCCATCAAGGGGCTCTGGATCTGAACCAAAATGATACTGACCTTTTCCCTCCATAAAAGTAACAAAATTGGCATTGTATTTGTTAGTGTGGAGCTTCTCTTCCAAGTCAAAAGTTCTTTTCCCTTCAATTTCATCATCTGAAATGCCATCATCTTCATAGCGACGTCGCATGGTACCACGCTGTAAAAGGAAGGATACAAGGATGAAATCATGTACTTTTCCTTCCTCTCTACCAAACAGTCACTGCTCCCTAGATGTAGAGTATGTCTTCCAGTTTTAGTTGTTAGTTTAAATCATCCACCTTCCTTTCTCCAAGCTCAAGATTAACTGATATTCTCAGAGTGCACAAAATAGAACAAGGTTTTAATCAGACACTGGGCTTCCAACCTGTGAAATTTACATTTTGTTTTAAGACAGGATTTCTCTGTGTAGTCCAGTCTATCCTGAACTCACTCTGTAGTCCACGGTGGTCTCAAACTCAGAGGTCAGCGTCCCTCTGCCTCTGAGATCAAAGGCGTGTGCCACCACATCCAGTTGAACTTTATTTCTGCTATCTCTTTAAGCCTAAAGAAATAAATTCACAATAAAAACAACCAATTCAGACCTAGTAAATATCTCTCATGGCTTTTGAGAGTGTGAACATTTAAAGACATTCAAATAAGGGCTGCAGAGATGACTCAATGCTTAGCTACATACTACTTTCAGAGGACTTTAATTCAGTTCCTACTACCTATGTCTGACAGCTCAATTCCAGCTCCAGAGGATCTAATGCCTGTTTGTCTGTCCTCATTTACCAGCACTCACATGCACAAATTCCTATGCAGACACACAAACCTCCATAATTAAAAATAAATGAATACACGATTTAAAAGACATTAAAATATACAGACAAAATTTTTCACTGACAAGAAATTTATCTAAAATTAAATTTGTAAAACAATATAATTAGGGGTGAGAAAGATGGCTCAGCAGTTAAGAGCAATCACTGTTTTTTTGCAGAGGATACAAACTCAGTTACCAGCACCCCAACAGGGAGCTAACAACTACCTGTAACTCCAGCTCCAGGGTATTCTAATGGCACGTGCCGAAACGCATGCACATATACACATAATTAAAAATAAAACCTTTTGCCTGGTGGTGTTGGCGCATGCCTTTAACCCAGCAGGCAGTTCAGTCGGTAGACAGCTCTCTGTGAATCTGAGGCCAGCCTGGTCTACAAAGCGAATTCTAGAGCTGTTACACAGAGAAACTCTGTTATGAGAAAAACCAACCAACCAAACAATCCCTGAGATTTGTGAAATTTTATGTACAGAAGTAGAAGCCTTAGAAGGAAATGATGTAAGATCAAGATCTGCACTTAAAATATACCTCCAGACCACATACTCCTTTACCTCTCACCTCATCAGGGTTCTAGCCAAGCTCAGGCTCCTTCCAAGCATTTGTGTCACCCCATTTATACCACCTAAAGCAAAAACGGAGAAAACCTATAGCTAAACGGACCTAAGAACTTTTTAAATTTTTGTTTTGTCTCTGAAATAAGGTTTCATCTGGCTGGCCTACAACTCCTGGAACCTAAAATCCTAGATTCTGTCTCTTACTGTCAGTAAGATACTTAATAATGATGATAAAAAGACCATGAAATGGACTAAATGAGGGAACCAATGTAATAGGTTCAGTTAGGAAAGTACTTGCCTAACATGATTGAAACATGGGTTCCGTCTCCAGAACCAAGTAAAACCAATCCAGAACTTGGAAGGTAGAGACAGAAGGATCAGGATTCTTGGCTACAGAGATCAAGGCTATATAAAACCCTATTCTCAATGTTCAAATATATTAGCAACTGTTGTTCTAAGCATGAGTCAATATTATACCTCACTTCTATGTACAAAAATAACGGCTTAACTGTCTAAAGACAAGACCTACATCATCTTTTCTTCAAATAGCAGGTAAGTTTCTCATTCCCCCACCAGTAGGCCTCTAATATTTCTAAGTTGAAGCCTTACCTTCTGTGAAGGACCTTTTTATATTTTTACTTTATGCGTATTGGTATTTTGCCTGCATGTATGTCTGTGTGATGGTGTTGGATGCCCTGGAACTAGAGTTACAGTTGTGAGCTGCCAAGTGGGTGCTAGGAATTGAACCTGGGTCATCTGGAAGAACAGCCAGTGAGTGCTCTTAGCTGTTGAATCATCTCCAGCCCCATGAAGCTGCATCTTAAAGTATCCTTATACCATGTCTAATCTTAAAATCTACCAAATACAATTTAATAGGAAGTGGTCATTCTGATAAGGTGTTTAAAAAGCCCCTGCTTTATGTGGTAGAACTGCTTAAGGAGAAGAGGTATACCTAACAAAAATGAAAAGGTTCAAACATTTTATAACCCACCTTTAAAGATAATTGATATATGCTTGCACATGCTGCTGTGAATCTCAGAAATTATTTCAGAAGTGATCACGCCTTTAATCCTAGCAGTCAGGAGGCAGAGGCAGACGGATTGCTGTGAGTTTGAGGACAGCCTGGTCTACAAGAGCTAGTTCCAGGACAGGCTCCAAAGCTACAGAGAAACCCTGTCTCAAAAAAGCAAACAACAACAAAACAACAACAACAAAACAAACCAGGAAACGGTACAGGTAAACACTATTTCTGGAAATTTTATTACAGCTAAGTCTATCCATGTGTCACCATGTTAAAAATGCATTTCCAGGCTGGGTGTGACTCAATGCTAGAGAGTTCCTCTAACATGGGCATGGGCATGGTCCTGAGTTCCATCCTAAGCACTACTTGTGGACAAAAAAAGCTTTTGTTACTACAAATCAGTGAAAAACACTGTAATGCAACATACTTAATCTTCCTAATCTATAACCTATGTAAAAATTACATACATACAATCTATAATCTACAGACTGAAAACTAAGCATTGAAGGAGTCAATTCAACTTATAATATCATCATGCTGTTATTACAGTGAGCACTGAATCTTTTCTGCCACTATCTCATCTACAGCCAATTCAGGCATAAAGAAAGGCAAATGAGAAGCTGGGTGGTGGTGGTGCACGCCTTTAATCCCAGCACTCGGGAGGAAGAGGCAGGCGGATCTCTGTGAGTTCAAGTAGTTCTAGGACAGGCTCCAAAGACACAGAGAAACCGTCTCCAAAAACCAAAAAAAAAAGAGGCAAATGAGGTCATCCCAACCACCAGCTACAGATACAGGTATTCGTTCCCCTCTCCAAACAGATAAGGCTCATTCCATACACGAAGCGCCTGCCTTACCAGCAAACTTCATTTTGGAGTTGACATTAGGATTACTGTTTTCATCCTGATCTTATCGAATTTCCTGGGCCAAAGCAACAATTAAGTAAGGGCCAGGCATGGCAGAACATGTGAATAATCAATCCCCAGCCTTTTGTAGAGAGAGCATATCAAGTCTGAGGACAGCCTGGGCAACATGGTACTAGGATAGCCAACATAGCAAGACCCCTGCCTCCTCCTCCTCTTTTTTTTTTTTTTTTTTTTTTTTAGGTAACATTTAAACAGTGGCTCAAGTAAGTTGTAGATCTCTTGTCAGAAATACATAGGCCCACATCAGGAGAAAACTGCAACAAACAGAAACTGCACATGGCCAAAGGCAAAGCCTGTCTTCACCAGCAGCTGAATCGTCACACATAGCTTGGGCATAATTCATGATATCCAGAGAACTCAACAACAACTTCCCTTTGAGGCTAACAAAGCACATTCTACTGGTGGAAAAAGGCTGATAAAAACCTGAGAAAAGACAGTGAGACAGGACTATAGTTAGCAATACACCACAGAGGCAAACATTTGTTATGTGGACAATTCAACAGTATTTGGTACACTCACACTGTAATGAAACCTCCATCACCACCCACATCCACAGCTTTTCATGCATGACATGGTAGTAAAGCCACAGCACTGGGACTCAAATTTGAATCCAACTGGGCTAAGTAGTGAGAATCTCTCAAAACCCTAAAAATATTTGTATCACCCCACATTGAAAATTGTACTAACATGTTTTCACTTTCATTTTATTATTTATTTATTTTTTTTTCAAGACAGGGTTTCTCTGTAACAGCCCTAGCTGTCCTGAAACTTGTTCTGCAGACCAGGCTGCCCTCGGAATCACAAAGATCTGTCTCCCGAGTGCTGGGATTAAAGTTATGCGCCACTACTGCCCAGCCGATCTTTTTATTTTTATATTGTGTGTATGTGCAGGAACATATTGCACAGCATGAGAGCGAGAAAGAGTGAGAGTGAGTGCGTGCATGTGCACGTTCCTGTCATTGAACTTATGGAAGTCAGAGGACAACTTGCAAAATTGGTTCCTTCTTCTACCCTATAGGTTTCCAAGAGGGAATTCAGGTGGTCAAGCTTGGCAGCATGTTCCTTTAAGTGTTGAACCATCTTACCAGTCCCTCAGAGTTCCTCTTCTGATAACATAACCTAAAATGCACATGTTCAACCCTTAAGGATAAACACATACTCAAAACTGACTTCAGTGAAGTAAGGGGCCACGTTCTATGAGAATAGAAATACATTTTTCATCTCTGTCTCTTCTGGACACAACTTTCAATTTAAAAGGAAACTATCCAGAAAATGTTGAGCTCTTCAATGAGAAAATGAGAATGTGTAAAGTAATTATCACCCATGCAAGGACAGTCTACTGATCTTTGGCAAATAGCCAAAGGAAATTCAATACAGAAAGGCCAGTGTTTTCAACAAATGTGCAAGAAAAAATCAAAATTCACATGCAAACAAATAAACATACACTAACTGTATTTTATCTGGAAGCAATGGTTCATAAACCTAAATGTGTACTATAAAAATATGCAACTTTTAGCCAGGCTTAGGTGGCACATGCCTTTAACCCCAGCACTCAGGGAGGCAGAGGCAGGCGGATCTTTGTGAGTTCGAGGCAAGATTAGTCAACAGAGCGAGTTCCCCGACAGCCAGAGATACACATAGAAGCCATGTCTTGAAAAACCAATAAATAAATAAATAAAACGGGACTTTTAAAAGATAATATAGAAGAAAACCTATGTTTGGCAGTGAGGAATTTGGGTTTTACTTGTGAGACAAGATATCACATAACCCAGACTGTCTCACACCTGTTTTGTATCCGTCCAAGGGTCACTTGAACTCCTGATTCTTCTGTCTCTACCTCCTTCAGTGCTCTAATTACAGATGTATAACACCATTTTTTTCCCCCCAAGACAGGGTTTCTCTGTAGCTTTGGAGACTGTCCTGGAACTCACTTGGTAGACCAGGCTGGCCTCGAACTCACAGAGATCCACCTGTCTCTGCCTCCCAAGTGCTGGGATTAAAGGTGTGCGCCACCACCATACTCTTAATTCCAATACTTGGAAAGCAAAAGGAGGTGGATTTTAGTGAGTTAGAGGCCACCCTGGTCTGCAGAGGAAGCTCAAGGCCATTCAGAACTACATGAGACCCTTTGTGTAGAAGGGAGGGAGGGAGGAAGAAATGAAGGAAAAGAAAAGAAAAACTATAGATTTAAAAAGACCTACAGGTGCTGATAGAGACAGGAAGGGGAACGCATAGCAGATTTTTAGGGGGTGAAACTACTCTGTATTGTACTATAGTAATACATTTGTCAAAAGCCACAGAACTATACAACAGAATGAATACTTACTGTGAACTTGAGTTAGTAATTTGTTAGCAGGGTTGGGGAGATAGTCCAGCTGGTAAAATGTGTACTGCTTAATGAGGACTGAAGTCAAGAATACACAGAAAGGGGCTGGAGAGATGGCTCAGCAGTTAAGAGCATTGCCTGCTCTTCCAAAGGTTCTGAGTTCAATTCCCAGCAACCACATGGTGGCTCACAACCATCTGTAATGAGGTCTGGTGCCCTCTTCTGGCCTTCAGGCATACACACAGAAAGAATATTGTATACCTAATAAATAACTATTTTTAAAAAAAAGAACACACAGAGAGACAGGCAGAGTGGTATAAACTTGTAATTTCAGCAACATGGAAGTCAGTGACAGGTGGATCCCTGAAGCTATTCACCTAGTCAGTCCAGGCCAGTGAGGAACTCATCTCAAATAACAAAATGGATGGTGCCCGAAGAGTAACAACCACGGGAAATTTCTGACCTCTACACATAAGCATATACAAACCCACATAAATGGGAACACACACACACGTTACCCTTATTGACCCACTGATTCTAACACACACTAATGCAAGAATGTTACTAGGGAAAACAGAGTGGAAAAATTGTACACCCACTCCATTATTCAACATACCTATAGTTCCAGCATTTAGAAGCTAAAGCAGGAAGATTAAGAGTTCAAAGCTGGGCTGAAAAGATGGCTCAGAGGCTAAGAGCACTGGATGCTCTTCCAGAGGTCCTGAGTTCAATTCCCAGCAACCACATGGTAGCTCACAACCATCTATGATGAAATCTGGTGCCCTATTCTGGCCTGCAGGCATACATGCAGGAAGAATGCTGTATACATAATAAATAAATAAATCTTAAAAAAAAAAAAGAGTTCAAAGCCAGAGGCTGGCATCTAGAGGACCTGGGTTCAAATCCCAGCACCTACATGCCAGTTAACAATTGTCTATAACTCCAGTTTCAGGAAATGTGACACCCTCTTCTGGCCTCCTCAGGTATCATATATGCACAATATACAGATACGTAAAAGCAAGCAAAATAGCCATAGATATAAAAATTTTTAAAATTAAAAAAAAGTTACACTAAAAATAAAGAAACAATTTGAGGGCTTGAGGAAATGAGTCGATGGTATACTAACTTGCATACCATGCACAAGGCCCTGGGTTCCATTCCAAACAATACAGAAAATAGTTTATTAATTTGAAAAAGGCAATGCCACCAGATGTTGGTGCACCTTTAATCCCAGCACTTGGAGGCAGAGCCGGATTGAGCTTTGTGAGTGCAATGTCAGCCTGGTTTACAGAGCAAGTTCCAGGACAGGCTCCAAAGTTACAGAGAAACTCTGTCTCAATACCCCCCCCAAAAGCCAATGCCAAGGGAAGGAGACACAAGTAAAAAACATTTTAAACTTCACAGCCTATGTAGTATCTATCATAACACTGCAATTCAGTCACTGCACCAAGAAAGCAAAGCAGCACAGAAAACATAAATGAAAGAGCCTAATTTTTATTTATGATGTTGAATTTCAATTTCGGGTAGTTTTCACGCCACAAAATACTGATCTTTTCTTTCCAACCATTTCAAAACCTAAAAAAGGATTAAAATACATATTCACACACATTCACGGTGGCATTAAACACAATCAGAAAGTAAACAAACCATTCAAACATCCATCAATGTATATATGAATAAACAAGATGTGGTTTAGCTATATAGAAAGTGTTTAGTCACTAAAAAAGGAACGAAACTCACAAGTGAACCACAAACTCCTGCTATGTCAAAGAATCCAGACGCTAAAGATAATATATGATCCTACTGATATGAAACATCCACAATGAGTAAATCCTTACAGACACAGAAACTAATCAAAATGGGTTTCGGAGGCTAGGGAGTTATGGGGAGCAAGTCCTTAATGAATACAAAGTTTCTTTTTAAGATGCATAAAAATTGATGGCTACAATTTTTTTTTTTCTGAGACAAGGTTTTACTTTGTAGAGCTGGCTTGAACTCATTATGTAGACCATACCATACCTGGCCTCCAACTCAAGAGAGCTGTCTTCTTCCTGCTAGAATTAAAGACAGGCACCACCATACCTGGCTTATAAAATATTTTGAATGTACTAAACACTATTTAATTGTACTCTTCAAAATAGTTAAATTGTGGCTTTTACTTCTTTTTTCTTGTTTATTTTCTTTGGGAAGGGGTGGTATTGAGACAGGGTTTCTCTTGTCCAGCCCTGGCTGTCCTGGAATTCTGTTGACCAGGGTGGCTGGCCTTGGACTCAGAGAGCCCCGAGCACTAGGATAAAAAGCATTCTTCACCAAGACTGGCTAGTTTTACCTCCATTTAAAAAAAAAAATGATTAAGGACTCTGAGATCAAGGTCAGCATAGTTTGCACAAGTTGTAGGTCAGTCAAGGCTCTATCGAAACACAAAAAGATCCTGTAAAAATCTTTTATTTGATGGATTTCACAAAATCAAATAGCTAGGTTTGTTTTGATTTGATGGTTGAAATATCCACTATTCTAAATTATGAGAGCCTAGAGTCAATAGTCAAATGCAGTGTATAAGCCTGAACTGAAATGGGAGTGGGAGATAAGAGCTTTCCATTTTTATTTAGGCCAAATGTGGTTCATATCTGAACCTCAGAGTTAGATGCTAGCGTGGTCTACATAGTGAGACCCTGTATCAAAACATGAGAACTTATTTAGGACATTTGGAAAATTCAGACCATTTGTCATTAAAAAAATGACAATTTCCTTAGTTATGACAATATATTTCTGGTAAGATCATGTTCTTATTCTCTGGCAAGAAATCCTATAGTAAGCCAGGCATAGTGGTATACATCTTTAACACCAACCCTTGGGAGGCTAAGGGATGGGATCAAAAGCTATCAGGCAGGGCCAGATGGTGGTTGCACACGCCTTTAATCCCAACACACAGGAGGCAGAGGTAGGTGGATCTCTGTGAGTTCAAGGCCAGACTGCTCTACAAAACCAGTTCTAAAACAGTCAGAGCAGTTACACAGAGAATCTTGTCTTGTTAAAAAAAAAAGTTACCAGGTAGAAACTTGAGAAATGGCTCAGTGGTTAAAGGGGGGGTTGTTGCTGATTTGCTGAGACCTGAGTTTGGTCCCCACACCAACGTGGTAGCTTACAGTCATCTGTAACCATAGTTCCAGGTGACCCAGAACATTAAGCATGGACAAAGTGCACTTACAACATGTAGACAAAACATTCATACACATAAATAAAAACAAAGACTTCCAGTCATGTTATGAGACTACCTCAAAAATTTAATAAGTAAATAAAACCTAGAGAAATTGAACTTAAATTATTTTTCATTTTATGTTTATTAGTGTTTTGCCTGCATATATATCTCTGCATAACATTCATACCTTGTGTCTACAGAGGTCAGAAGAAGGAACTAATATTTTTGAGCCACTATGTGGGAACTAGGAACTGAACCCCAGGTTTTGACAAAAGCAAAAGTGCTCTTAACTGCTAAACCATCTCTCCATCCCCAATCTATAGAAATTTTAAGTGCTAAAATAATTAGAGACACTGTACCATGATGTTCAAATTAGTTGCAAATAATTCAATCAAAAGTAATATGCCAGGTGGTGGTGATGCACGCCTTTAATTCCAGTACTTGGGAGGCAGAGGCAGGTGGATTTCTGCGAGTCTGAGGCTGGCGTGGTTCACAGAGTTCCAGGACAGGCTTCAAAGCTACAGAGAAGGCCTGTCTTGGAAAACAAAAAAAGAAACAAAAAGAAAAACAAAACAAAAAGACAGAAATGAAAAAAGTTATATATAGTTAGGTAGGTGTGGTGGTACATACCTTTAATCATACAACTTGGGAAGGAGACAGACAGACTGAGGCATTTATCAACCACACAGGATAAGTACATCCGTGATCCCTGATCTGAACCAAAAAACCACTGCAAAAGCAGCAATTGGAGAGATGTGAGCAACGGAAATATTTTAAACTATTCTTTGTTTTTCAGTAAAAATTGTTTAAAAATAAATTTTTAATTTTTTTATGTGTATGAGTGCTTCACTGCATGTATGTCTGTACACCATGTGTGCGCCGGGTACCCTGCCAGAAGGCAGCTCCAGATGCCCTGGAACCATAGTTACTTACAGGTGGTTGTGAGCCACTGTGTGGGTTCTGGAAATAGAGCCCAGGTCCTCTGCGAGAGCAGTCAAGAGCTCTTAACTGCTGAGCCATCCCTGCAGCCTTTTGTTTTGCTTTGTTTTTCTAGACAGGGTTTCTCTCTGTAGCTCTGACTGTCCTAGAACTCCCTCTGTGAATGAGACCTTCCTCTGCCTCCTGAGTGCTAAATTGTACTTTTTTTTTTCTTTCAGTGAAGCAGAGAGGGGTTTATTTCAAGAGCTTAAAAAAGATTTAAGCACAAGAATTAACAGAGTGCTTAGTGTGGGTATAACCATCTCAGAATAGTTGTTTGATCATGCTATTTACTTACCCCCACACACACCATTTTTTTTTCTTTTGATTAAAAACCAGAAACGGAGATGGCTCAATGGCTAAGAGCTAGCTGTGTAATCATGAGGACCAGTTTGGATTGCGGCAATGACCTAAGAGACTGGTATCATACAGAGGTTAAAGGGACAGGACAGACTGGGTATCATGCACAGGACAGGAAGATCCCTAAGATTTTGCCGGCTAGCCTAGAAATGCAAACCTAGGTCCTGAATTCAATTCTCAGCAACCACATGGTGAGTTCCGGGACAGCCAAGGCTATACAGAGAAACCTTGTCTTGAAAAACTGGAAAAAAAGAAAGAAAATAAAGAAAAAAGAGGATACCTCTTTTGGCCTCCATTTATCCCTACACACATGTGCATACTCATAAAGACCCTACCCCTTGCGTTCCTGTGTATGTGCATACACACATCTTAAAAGATAACTACTGAGTCATTAGAAAGCTTTTAAGATGGGAACTATTCCAGTATTTGGGTAGGTTGGGGAATTTAAACTTTATTTTATGTATATAGATTGTCTGCATGTCTATCTGTACACCAGAAAGAGGGCATTAGATCTCATGAGACTACAGTTATAAGATGCTTGTAAGCCACCGTGTGGGTGCTGGGAATTTAACTTAAGACCTCTGGAAGAGCAGCCTGTTCTCTTAACCTCTGAACCATGTCTCCATTCCCAGGTTGGGGGATTTAAGACAAGTTCTCATTATGCTTGCCTAGAACTGACTATGTAGCCAAGAATGGTCTTGAATTCCTGATCCTCCTCCTTTAGCTACTTGAGTGCTGGAGTTATAGGTTCATGCCCAGACTACAATGCCAAATCTTGATTGAGTGGTAGTTATACAGGTATTTGGTTATTTTTTTGATTATTTACTGAACTATACATTTCATGTCCTTTTTCTAAGTATGATACTTCATCCAAACTAAGATTCAGAAGCCAAAGAGACTATTACATACCTAAACCAGTGCTTAGAAAGTCATTCAAACAGCCCAAGGAATGCCAAGAAAAGATATTTATGAAAGAACAGATAAACATATGCAAAGTATTCAGTGCTACCTATGAAGTAAAAGTACCTAGAATTGATTTCAAAATATTTTAAATGAAATGGAAAATGTAGATGGAAGCAGTTTTTCATAGGATGGCATTTGAACTGGTGATGAAAGAAACTTAAGTGCCTTTAAAATTTTCCATAGGAGGTTTTCAGAACATTCACAACTTTAGTACACTTATAATGATAGGGATATAAGGTAAAGATAAACACATAAAAAGCTCATTGCCAATGAGTTCTTCCTTCCTTCCCTCCCCCACCCCTCTTCTTTCTTTCTTTCTCCAAACAGCTTCTTACTATGCATCCCATACTGGCCTAGAATGCTCCAACTTCCTGCCTAGGCCAACTAGGTACTGGAATTACAAGTGTATGTCACCATGCCCACTTATGTTTTGTTTTCAATGTTCCAATGTTTAATAACAGTGAAATTAGCTCTAGGAAATGGCAGTATAACTTTCACAAGACTTCTTTACATGTATTTTTAATGATATGGGAAATTACTGTAAACTACAAAACATCATACAGAACTGTTATCAAGTACAAACTCACTTGTATGTATGTAAAACAACTGAAAGGAAACAGGCTAAAATAGTAATGATAACCTTGTTCCAAAAATCAAAACAAACTTTCTAGTATTTTTATTACCAGTGCATCTAGCAATATATCTTTCATTACTGGGGACACAGGAAAAGGGAGAAATCTTTTAATCCTCTTTCAATTAAGTTGCCATAAATAGTTATATTTTGTTGTTTTCTTTTTTACGTTTTACCAAATTGACAGAAAGGAGCAAGACGGACCAGTCCTGATTACAGTGGCACACACCTTTAATCCCAGCACTCTGGAAGAGGGGGGTATATTTCTGTAACTTCAAGGCCAGTCTGGTCTACATAGAGGGTCCAGGACAGCAAAAGCTACACAGTGAAAGCTTGTCTCACAAAAACAGAGACAGACTAATCAGCATGGAGAAAAAGTAAACATAATTATAGCCAAAGGAATATTTATTTGAATTTCTTTGAAGTCCTTCCTATTTTCTGTATATTGAAGAACAGTCTTTTTAGGTGCTGGAGTGGTTAAGAGCATTTGCCACTCTTGCAGAAGACCCAGGTTCGATTCCTAGCACTCACATGGCTGCTCATAGCCATCTGTAACTCAAGGGGATCTGATGCTCTCTGCTGATCTCGAGTGCACTGTGCATGTACAAGGTACACATATCTACATGCAGGCAAAAAGAAAAAAAAGTACCCATGCACGTAAAAATAAATCTTTTAAAAAAAAAAACAAAACTGTTTTTAGGAGCCAGAAAGATGGCTCATTGGTTAAAAGCTGTCAAGCCTGATGATCCTAGTTCAACCCTAGGGTTGGCATAGTAGAAGAAAACTGACTCTTGCAAACCGCCTTCCAGTCTCCAAAAAAATGCAGTGACACACATAAAAATACACATGAAAAAAATAAAGAGGAAAAATAGGATTCTCCCCCATGCTAAAAAAAAAAAAAAGCCTAGTTTACTTAACACCAAATTAATTTAGGTTGGATGTGATGGCACCACCTGTAATCACAGCACTGGTGAGATAGAGACAGAAGGATGAGGAGTTTGTAAGCCAGCCTAGGTTACATGAGATTCTATCTCAAAAAGAAAAAAAAATTAATAAAAAAATTAATTCTATAATACTACAAGTTAATATATAGTCTTTAAAATTTAGCAATAAACAAAAAGAATTATATCTAAAGGAATTTTCCTCAGAAATTGAGCAGCGGCTATCACGCCTAAAAGAGTGCTACTTATTTACAATCTGAGGACAAAGAACCTATCTCTTGTGAAATCAAGAGATTTTTATTTCAAAGGAATATATGTCAGAGGTCACCAATCTATACATAGCAATCAATGAATTTCATTAATAGGCTAGGCACACAAAAACCATTCAAATGATTATTAGATCAGAATGAGACCAAAAAAAAAAAAAAATTTAGATACTAGTTCTGCCTTAAGATGTTTCTAAAACTATCTCTTCCCAAGTGAAGGGTATGAAGAAACACAATTTGGAAAAGAAAAAAAAGTCTATGAAAAGGGAAGGTATCTACTTTTTGGAGATACTTAAAATTTTTATGCATATGTATGTCTATGTGGTTATGTGCTCATGAGTGTGCAGAGGGTTATGGCATCCATGAGTTCATCAGACTTTACCCCAACCTCTACACCACCCCTAGGCACACCCGCAAAGATGTAGCTATAGCCTCATCTACTGTGCTGGGAACTTAACTTAGGTCCTCTACAATAGCAGTGAATGCACTTAACAACTGAACAACTCTCCAGCCAAGGCTCCTATTCATACGCATGATAGATAGATTGATAGCTTCTGAGATCTAAACCATCAACATGCTGCAGTTATTCACAGTACCCAAGACATGGAAGCAGCCAAAGTTATCTAGCAACACATAAACAGACAAGAAAATGAGACATATAAACATCCCTTTCAGCTATAAAACAATAAAATTATAATACTGAAAGGAAAAATAGGCTCAGAAAGACAAAAATCTCATGTTTTTTCTCATTTCTGGGATTTAATATTTAAATTAGAAGCAAGATAAAACAGATGGATAAAAGTAGAAAGACAACCAGGTGCACACCTTTGTCCTTTAATCCCAGCACTTGGGAGGTAGAGGCAGGTGCATCTCTGTGAGTTCCAGCACAGCCAGGACTGTTATGCTATGCAGAGAAACCCTGTTTTTTGTTTTTTGGAGACAGGGTTTCTCTGTGGCTTTGGAGCCACCACCACCCGGCAAGAAACCCTGTTTTGAAAAAATCATTAAAAAAAGAGCAAGTCGCCGGGTGGTGGTGGCACACGCCTTTAATCCCAGCACTCGGGAGGGCAGAGGCAGGCGGATCTCTGTGAGTTCGAGGCCAGCCTGGTCTACAAGAGCCAGTTCCAGGACAGGCTCCAAAGCTACAGAGAAACCCTGTCTCGAAAAACCAAAAAAAAAAAAAAAAAAAGAGCAAGTAAACATATCTTGAAAAGATATGAGCAAGTACATGCATGAAAATGTCACAAGGAAAGTCACTTCTTTATGTAAAACAAAAAAATGAAAGAGGGATGGACATGGTGATTCATGTTTAATTCCAGCACCTAGAAGGTAGAAGCAGGCCGATCTCTGAGTTCATGACCAGCCTGGTTAACAGAAAAGTTCCCGAACAGCCAAGGCCAAACAAAAAAACCCTGTCTCAGCTAGGCAGGGTGGTGCATGCCTTTAATCCCAGCACTCAGGAGGCAGAAGCAGGTGGATCTTTGTGAGTTTGAGACCAGCCTGGTCTACAAAAGCTAGTTCCAGGACAGGCTCCAAAGCTAAGAGAAACTCTGCCTCGAAAGACAAAACAAAAACCTGTCTCAAACAACAACAACAACTAATAATAAAAATAATAAAAAGCACAACCAGTAAAATAATAAAACCAACAAAAACACTTGACTTAAGTTTTTTTTGAGTCAGGGTTTCACATAGCCCATGCTGATCTTGAAATCACTATTTAGCCAAGGATACCCTTGAACTCCTGCTCCTATGTCTTTCATCTCCCAAGTACTAAGATTACAGGGTGTATTACATTCCCTGTTCCAAAACTTTTGAGATTTGTATTGCTATAAACATCAGGCTGGCCTCACAAGCAACTTGGGTACTGAGGCTTGGTGGCAAGTACCTGCTGAACCATCTAACTGGCTTTTGTTTTTTAAAATCCCCTTTTTTCTCCCTCCTCATAGCATCTCCACAGATTCATATGGCCTAGATAGGCCTCAAATATTGTCCTTTGGCGTCTACCTACTCCCAGGGGCTAGGACTATAAGTATATGACATTAATCCCAGCTATTTTCAATATGTGGTCCTTGAACCCATTATCTAGGAAATAGGTAGAAATAGAATGCTCAAATCTTGTGCTAGACTTAATCAGAAATTCTGGGAATGGGGATCCAGCAATCTGGCTCAGGTTGCTTCCAGATGGTTCTTTTTTTTTAAATAATTATAAATAAGTTATATCACCTAAATAGTTCCCTTTTTATAGAATTATGCTAATAATATATTCAAAAAAATCTCTACTTATATCTGTGCTATCCTGGGTCAAACTGGAACTTTCAAGGACTCACAGTAGTAATGAACCAAGGAACTCCACAATGTGGCCCACAACTAGCTGTTAACTCCAGTTCCAGCATATCCAACACCCTCTTCTGGCCTCTACAAGCATATGGAGGCAAAATACCACATACATTAAATTTTTTAAAAATGTTTATTGAAGGCAAGACCAGGCAGTGAATGTCTACAGAGTGAGTTCCAGGATAGCCAAGGCTACACAGAGAAACCCTGTCTAGAAAAACAAAACAAAATAAAACGTTTATTAATGTAGAATTCAGGCAGGCATGGTGGCTCATACCTATGATCCCAGCACCAATGAAGTTAAAACAGGAAAATTACCATGAGTTTTAGGCCAGCTTGTGCTATTGAGAGAGCTCTTATTTTAAGATTGAAAAAAGGCAATTAGGTGTGGTGGTGCTACGTGCCTTTAATCCCAGAACTCCTGGGAGCTGGAGAGAAAGCAGTGGTTAAGAGCACTGTTTTGGCAGATGACGTTAGTTTTATCAGCACCCATGTTGAGTGGCTCACAAGCACCTGTAACTTCAGCTCCAGAGGGATTTGACACCTCTGGATGATGGCCTCATCTATGGGCTCCTGAACTCACATGCACATATATATAATTAAAAATAAATTTTCTAAAAAGCCAGGTGGCTGGTTTGAGATAGGTCTCACTATCTAGCTTAACTATCCTGGAACTCTATGTAAACTAAGGGGGCCCCAAACTCATAGAGATCTAAGGCCAGGCGGTGGTGGCGCATGCCTTTAATCCCAGCACTCGGGAGGCAGAGGCAGGCGGATCTCTGTGAGTTCGAGGCCAGCCTGGTCTACAAGAGCTAGTTCCAGGACAGGCTCCAAAGCTGCAGAGAAACCCTGTCACAAAACAAAACAAAACCAAAAACAAACTCATAGAGATCTATCTGTTTCTGCCTCCGCCTCCCCAGTGCTGAGACAAAAGATATGTACCACCACACTTGGTTTAAAATGCCAATTCTTGTCAATTTACCAAACATGTAACACTTCATTATGTTCTTTTATATCTGTTAAAAAATAAGGGTCGGGAGCTGAGCGGTGGTGGCGCATGCCTTTAATCCCAGCATTCGGGAGGCAGAGGCAGGCGGATCTTTGTGAGTTCGAGGCCAGCCTGGTTTACAGGAGCTAGTTCCAGGACAGGCTCCAAAGCTACAGAGAAACCCTGTCTCAAAAAACAAAAACAAAAAAAAGGGTCGGAGAGATGGCTCAGCGGTCAAGAGCACCGACCGCTCTTCCAGAGGTCCTGAGTTCAATTCCCAGCAACCACATGATGGCTCACAACCATCTATAATGAGATTTGGTGCCCTCTTCTAGCTTGCAGGCATACATGCAAGCAGAATACTGTATACTAAATAAATAAAATATAAAAAAGGGCACCTGTACATTAAAAAAAAAGAAATTAAGAAATAAAATGCAGATTCTAGTAAGTACTAAGCATAAAAGATACTCTATGCTGTAAGAACTTAATAAGGGGTTGGAGAGATGGCTCAGCAGTTAAGAGCACTGGCTGTTATTCCTGAGGTCCTGAGTTCAGTTTCCAGCAAACACAAGGTGGCTCAGAACCATCTGTAATGAAATCTGGTGCCCAATTCTGGCATGCAGGTATACATGCCAGCAGAACACTATATTCATAATAAATTAATTAATTAAAAAAATAACTTAATAGGAAGCTCTGACCCAGGGGAAGACACTTCATAGGAATGGAGAGGAGCGACAGCTTGCTTAGTAAAGTGTGGGGGAGCGGAGGAAGATCTGAGTGAATGTACAGAAACAGGTAAGTCCTGAGTGAATGTATATTCTTGACATGTCAAGGACCCAATGCCTCAGATCCATGGAAGAAGGCAAAGCTCCTCCCCACTCCCCATTAAGGCTCAGAGGGATGATAAAATCTTTCTCTGGTCAAGTTTGAATGTTGCAAAAACTAAAAACCTCAGTTCCTTCCTCCAAAGTTTACAGTCCTGAGACTGCTCCACCTATAGACATCTAATACTAAGACTGGTTAACTCACCCTGTTCTGTACATAATAAAGGTGCTAAGGTTCTGGGTTGCTGCGTAGTTGGTGCCACTCCATCACAGCCCACCTGACTATAGTTGTTCTGTACAAGTGTCTGTCCTTTCTTTATTACCTGGTAGTTCTAGTCAGGATTCCAGGATCCAAGGCATACTGGTATTATTGGTGGTCAACAGTGCTTGCTGCTCCTTTAACAGACCTGAGTTTAGTTCCTAGTATAGCTCAAAAGCACCTTTAATCCAGCACCAGGGAATCTAATACCTACCCTTTCTTGGCCTCTGAAAGCACATGCTCCCATGCATACACACACGAATAAATAATATTAAAATAAATCTTAAAAATAATATGTTGGGGGCTAGAGTGATGGCTCAGCAGTTAAGAGCACTGGCTGTGGGGACCAGAGAGATGGCTCAGAGGTTAAGAGCACTCACTGGCTGTTCTTCCAGAGGTCTGAGTTAAATTCCCAGAAATCACATGGTGGCTCACAACCATCTATAATAAGTTCTGGTGCCCTCTTCTGGTGTACAGGCCAAACACTGTATACATAGCAAATAAATAAATCTTAAAAAAAAAAAAAGCTTAGCTGGGCTTGGTGACACACCCCTTTAATCCCAGCACTCGGGAGGCAGAGGCAGGCAGATCTACGACAGTCTGGCTCACAAAGTGAGTTCCAGGGCAGCCAGGGCTGTTACACAGAGAAACCCTGTCTTAAAAAACCAATATATATATATAAATGAATGAATGAATAAAATAAAATGCTTACGGGGAATAGTGATATACACTTTTAATCCCAAGGCTGGGGAAGCAGAGGCAGGTGGATCTCTGCAATTTCAAGGCCAGCCTGGTCTACATAGTAAGTTCCACGACAGCCATAACTATGTAGTGAGGTTTTGTCTTGAAAAAAATTTAATTAAAATAAAATAGTAGTAAAATGAAATGCTTTCCAGAGAAAAAGCTGACTAAGCATAAAGGATAATCCCATAGCAGTCCATATACAAATTCAAATAGTCTTTGCATATTTAGGAGAATTCTTGCAGGTAGGAGAAGTGTTTAAGAATTAAATTACTGATAAACTGACATTGTTTTCTCCTTAAAAGTACAAAGGAAAGATCTTGGTAGACTAGCATTCAGTTCTACGAGACCAAAAGACTGCCAAATTAATGTCTTCAGGATATCTTGTACTTCAGTCATGCCTGCTGCTACCCAGGGAAACCATTTTCCAGTATCAAGGAACCAGGGTAAACCAAACTAATTATTACAGTAAACTGGAGAACACAGTAACAGAGCAAAAGTAACTCAATGGTTCAAGGAACATAAACAGTCTCTGTCTTTCTCTAATGACCAAAATGAAGCAAAAAGACGTAACAAATTATTATTCCTTGGCACTTCCCTTCCCTTTGACTCTTTTCCTGACCACCTCTCTCTTGATAATTATAGCACTTCCACCAGTACTTTTCCCCAGAACAGATTAAGTTGTGTTACATTCTAGTTTGTTCTTGGTGTATTCAGTTAACCAAGTAAGTAATATGAGAGTTTCAATGATATAATGGTACCACACTATGTATATGCCATGAAAAAGAATCATGCTTGGCTGCACAACATACTACACAGATAAAACTGAATTTTCCATCTTATATTCAGAAAAAAATGAGGATCCAAGAGGTTTTCTTCAATATACAATTACTGAAAATCGACTTTAGAGAATAAAACTGGGCCTAGCGTTAGTGGCACACACTTTTAAACCCAGCACTTAGGAGATAGAGGCAGATGGATCTCTGTGAGTTCAAGGCCAGTCTGATCTACAATGTTGAGTTCCAGGACAGCCAGGGCTACACAGAGAAACCCTGTCTCAGAAAATAAGCAAATGAAAGTTAAAAAAGTGTGTCCTATCTTAAAGAATGTACTACACTGTAAGCCAAAGTCACATCTACACCTCCTTTACATTCATTCTCAAAACATCTAATAAATGAAAAGCCTATGATTTCTCTTAAGTATTTTCTAATCATTCCCTTTAATCTCCCATCAGCTCTCAATAATCCCATACCAACATACTACTTGAATCACCACAGTGTCCTAACTGGTCACAAATCCATTCCTGCACTCTCCCTGGGTTTGTTTAGGAAAGCAATTCCAATCCTTTCTGCAATTCAGTCACAGATATTGTAATCTAAACATACTACACCACTCTATTGAGCCTCTTCCCAGCACATTCATAATATTTTGTCAATATTCTAACTTCTTCACTTACATGGTTATACTGACCTTTTTAGTTAGTGTTTTAATTGCTTGAGAGGTCTCTCAAAAAGTCAAATCCTGCGGGGTGGTGATAGCGCACACCTTTAAGGCAGAGGCAGGCGGATCTCCGTGAGTTCAAGACTAATCTGGTCTACAAAGTGAGTTCCAAGACATGCTCCAAAGCTACACAGAGAAACCCCGTCTCAAAAAACAAACAAGCAAGCACATAAACAAACAAACAAAAAACATAAAAAAGTATCACCAACAAAGCTGAACAGTTTAGTAGACTTTAACTAGACTATCAACTTTGAATCCTAGCTCTGTCCCTTCTTAGCTAGATAACTAACCCAGAATAAATTACTTAAGGCATTATGCTTGTTTCCAAATCTATAAAGGGAATCATAGAATCCACCTTTGCTGGGCAATCGTGGTGCACACCTTCAATGCACAGGAGGGTGGGGAAGGATGCAGACAGGTCTCTTTAGGTGAGGCCAGCCTGATCTACAGAGCGACAACACAGAAAAATCCTATCTTTTGTTTGTTTTGTGTTTTTTTTTTGAGATAGGTTTTCTCTGTTTAAAAGGCCTGGCTGTCCTGAAACTTGCTTTGTAGACCAGGCGGTCCTCAAACTCAGAGATTCACCTTCCTCTGCATCCCGAATGCTGGGATTAAAGGCATGTGCTACCACTGCATGGCTGGAGAAATCTTGTCTTAAAAAACAAAAAACAAACAAAAATTCACCTTAAAGGTTGTTGAAAAACAAATTAGCAAATGGTTTTGCATCACTTAAAGGCAGAGATACACTCTTAAAACTGAATTATACGGCAAATGCACCCTTATAACATCATAGAGCATACTTATACACATAGTATATTTGTCCTCAATGTCATTATGACACATCACTGTAATCATTAACTGTATTGTATGGGAATAATAACAAAGATGTCTGTACATGGTCAACACAGACATATTCTGTTTTCAAGTGTTAGTGCTGGTTGAATTAGGAACTTAAAGGACCAACTGCACATTCAACTAATGTGTGCTATTATCCCGAAACAATGAGCTACTTTTCCTATCACAGTGTGATACTTCTTTTATCTTTAACTCTTTAAGGACAAGGAAAAAATAGAATCAGTATTTCCATTTTTTTACATTTATTTATTTATTGTGTGTGTATAGCATGTAGTATGTAGCATGTGCATGTAAGAGCCCTTGCAGATCTTAAGAGGGCATCAGACCACCTAGAACTAGAGTTACAAACAACTGTGAGTCATCATGGGGGTGGGGGGCAACTAGGAATTGAACCTAGGTATAGTATATGCAATCCAATACATGATGGAGGGAGAAGCAGGATCACTAGAAACTTGAGGCCAGCCTTATTTACACAGCAAACCCTATTTTTTTTTAAAGACAAATGCTTAAAAAAAAAGTGTGTGTGTCTGTGTGTGTGTGTGTGTGTATTAATTTTTAAAAGTTACATTATAAGGGCCTGGAGAGATGGCTCAGTTGGTAAAGTGTTTGCCCTGCAATCATGAGGACCTCAGTTTGATCTTCTGCAGTCTGGTAAAAGCTGAGTGAACATGGTGGATCATGCCTGTAATTCCAGCAATCAGAGGTGGAAGCAGAAGGATCGGTTCAAGGTCATCCTCAGACAACTCGGGCTCTGTGAGACCCTATCTTCAAAAACAAAACAAAACAAAACAAAGGCACCAATGTGAAAGCTGGCCAATTGGTTTAGCCAAAATACCTTTTCTAAAAAATACAGTGAGAGCAGTAAAGGAAGACATAACATCTGGCCTCCATACTTACACTCCAGGTGAGCACAACAGCACAAATATGGGCATGGGCACACACAAAAGAGACAAAGTGAAGTGATCAAGGCCTCCACATGCAAGCATATACATATACATGAGCACAAATGTACACATATACAAAAATACAACATATTATTTTACACGACACCGTGCAATAGCTCATTAACTAAGAAGAAATATGCTAGTAAGGGTGGCATGACACAGGAAGAAATTACCTCACATAATTAAAAAAATTAAAAAAAAAACTTACCAGGACAAAAGTCTCACAGAATCTCTAGATATCCTTACTTCAAGATTTCTCTACTTTGTAAATGTGATATGTTTTATTTGCTGAAAAGGCTTTTCCTTTTAAACACTAGATTCTAAGATCCTTTAGGTATCTACCAAACAGTTCAACAATTCTATAAACTTGAAAAGTTAATTCCAGAGGCTAGAGAGATGGCTCAGCAGTTAAGACCACTTGTTCTTGAAGGAGACCCAAGATTAGTAATCTTGCACCCACACAATGGCTCACAAAAGTCTGTATTCTAATTCCAAGGGATCCAGTGCCCTTTTCTGGGCTCTGTGGCATTTGCATGCATGTGGTAACATACATACACATACATGTAGGTAGACATACACATAAAACAAATCTTTAAATTTATTTTAACTATATGTATTTGTATTTATAAATAAATATTTGACTGGGTGTGGTGGTACACACCTTTAATCCCAGCACTTGGGAGGCAGAGACAGGTAGATCCCTGAGTCTGAGGCCAGCCTGGTCTATAGAGCTGTATAGGACAGCCAGGGCTACACAGAGAAACCCTGTCAGGAAACAAACAAAACAAAAAACAAACAAAAAAAGATTTTATCTATATAGTACACAAATATTTATTTATATAGGTATCTAGATATATATAAGAGATACTTTTTTTCTCTGTATAGCCCTGGCCATCCTAGAACTCACTTTTCTAGACCAAGGCTGGACTCTAACTCAGAGATCCACCTCTCTCTGCCTCACAAGCGCTGAGATTAAAGGTGTGTGCCACCACCACCCAGAATAAAATCTTATAAATGGATATGGATTCAAGGATATAAGATAAATCCCTGAAATACAGCTGACCAGAATATATGCACGTTAGATATACTTGCTGATACATGTCAAATCATTAAAAATTAATTAGCTATTTTATGTGTTTTGTATGTCTGTGCATGTGTGTACTTGGTTCCCAGGTGGTCAGAAGAGGGTATCAGATCCTCTGGAACAGGAGTTAGTTACTTGTGAGCCTCCATGTGGTACCGGGAACTAAACCAGGTCCTCTGCAAGAGCAGCAGAGTACTCTTTAGAGTGCTCTTAACCACTGAGCCATCTCTCTAGCCTTCCATACCAAATCTTTTTTTTTTTTTTTTTTAACAAGCACATTAAAGGAAAAAGAAGAAAGAAAGCAGGCAAGGTAGTTCACACTTGAAATACCAGCATTCATGAGGTTGAGGCAGGAGGACTGCCACAAATTCCAGGCCACCATAGGCTATAGTGTGAGGAAAATATCTCAAAAAAGCAAACAAAAGAAACCTGTAGCCTTTTCTCTAAGAGTGAAGATCACCAGAAAATGGATTAGGAAACTATTTACTTACTTTTCTTCCAAACAGTCTAAACACAGAACCCAATAAAATCACATAAGTTCTTCAGTAATATTCTAAGCCTTTGAGTTCACCAGAGCTCACATACAATTTTGTGGCTCTTCTACCCTACTCTACAAACTCAAATTCAAGTGTTTAACTGCACGGGGAATAATACTAACAAAGGTCTCTATGACTAAGGAGAGACAACAACTCCTAGACGGCAGCAGAGAGATCCTGAGAGGGAAGCCGACTAAAAACACCCAAATGCACATACAAGCTAATCCCTCCAAACTACAAGAGTCCTTTCAGTAACATGTCTCATAAATTCCTTCCAAAATATTATGATACAGAACTTAAGCAGCATCCAGTATTGCCCTCAATCAATTCCCTCAATAATACTCCAAACTCACCAAACTGTTAACTTATTAAAACAACCAGTTAACTTACCCCCCAAAATCCATAGCTTATTAATGCCCTAACTCAAATACTACAAATTTTAAATAGTCCAGTTGCAATCCACAAAAACCTTTGATTTGCAGTTTGCAATGATTTCTATAAAAGTTTGGGCTGTAACTCCATTTCAAAACAGGATGAATTAAGGGTCTAACTACTTAACAAAAAAAACAGTAAGATATTATTATACCTTCACCCCTCCTCTGGTACATGGAAAAGCCATTTAAATAATTACTTTCAAAAGAAGGGAGTTGAAAATACTAACCAATCTCTGGCTGTACCGAATCCTTTCTTCTTCAGGTTCCATCTCTTACTCTTCTGATGAAAGTACTGTAAAGAAACCACTCTGGAGCTGCCTTCCTCTTCCTCCTTAGGAACCAAATTGCAAAGGAAATGAACAGATATAAGAACTCATTCTCAAACTTAAACATTCCTCAGTAAGTTGAAAGTTAAGATTCCTTTCATGAATTTGGAGCCTTTACCCTCATGGGCAAATGGTGCCACATCTTGTCAACATTAATCACATCACAAGTATAGAACCCGATCACATCGTTTGTTTCTGCCCATAGGGTTGCAGTTAGCAAAACTTCCCAGCAACACTAGCAATAAATAGGTGTAAGATTAGACAGATAGATAGATAAACAGACAGACAGACAGACAGAGGAAAAGCCTCAGGACTTACTTTTTCCCCAATTTTTTTGAAATGGGGTCTCTCTACATAGCCTGGCTGTCTTAGAACTCACCATGTAGACCAGGCTGGCCTCAAACTCAAATGAGATCCGACTGCCTCTGCTTCCCCTGTGCTGGGATCAAAGGCGCGTGCCACCAAACCCAGCAAGGACTTTTATTTCTAAAGCCTGAATGACCAGTTGGAAGTACGCGCAAAACTAATCCAGATGCTAAACAAATGAGTTCTCAAACAAGTAATGAAAAACTATCAGCAAAAAGGGCAGATTACTTTCATAAAAAGAGGGCAAGAAAAAAGTTTTTACAGAAAGACTCCAAACCAATGCCCCATATCCTACTAGTAAAGACTGCGCACAATTGTTGCCTTCCCAGAACTACCCTCCACAACACAAGGTGTACAACTCGGAAACAAATTTGAGAGTTGCAACACGGAGGCAAAAACACCATCTGATCCAGATGGGTAAATAATAAATGAAACGACTATTAAATAAAGACAGGTTGGCTCGTCAATCAATCCATAACACCAAGAAAGGGTTTTGATTTTTCTAGATATTCTTTTTGCTGGATAATGGCTTCCATTGGGAATGCAAATGTTTTTCTCTCTCGTAAATATATTACGGCCACGTTAACGGAATCCTTTCAGGGGACCCGATGACATAGTTTGCGAGAGCAGTCCGTGGCACTACCCTCCTCTGCCTCGGTCGTGAGGGCCATAGCCTGACCCCGCCAGGGCTGGACAGGAAAGCGGCAAACCTCGACTGCTCCCCCAGGGAAAAGGCGTTTCTACGGTTCACCCCTTGCAACGAAATAAAAACTTTACATCAAGTCTTTAGATAAGACAGGGAACCAAACTTCCCAGGGCGGGGGAGGGGGGAGGGGAAATCTCACCGGGGATTTTGTTCTTGAGTTCTTGTCCAACAGAGAAGATTCCAAAAACCGAAAAAAATTAAATCCCTAACGTCGTCTTCGGTTTTTCTGTGTATTAACCCAGTATCCAGACACGGGTCAGTGCGACCCGGAAAAGAGGAAACAGTTACTGAATCAAGCCTCCTCTTCGGGCTTTACAGACTCGGAGTCCCAGGCGTTAGGAGAGGAGAGCAAGACACTCGGCGACTCCCCCGGGCCGGCAGTCAGCAGCCCCAGCCCGAGACCCGGGCACCCGGCCGCGAGGAGCACCCTCCTCTCGGTACCCTCGGCCGAGCGCAGACGCTTCCGAAGCCCAGGAGCCACGGCCGATCAGCTGAGATCCACCCGGCCGACGCTCCCCGCGCCGCCCGGCCCCCCGGAACGCGGGCCCCGGCCCCGGGGGGCGGAGGGGGCGGGAGGAGCGAAGCGCTCTGACTGGGGGCCCCCGGCTGCCTTTGCGTCGTCCCCTAAGCCGGGGCTCCGCGCTGCGGGACGATCCCCCCACCCCCCGGCTACTCCCCAGTCGCAGAGGAGGGACTCCGGGGGATGGGCCCCCTGTCGTTGCCCTTCCACCAGAGGAGCCCTCTGCCCGGGAGAGGAACAGCCGCGACAGGCCCGGGAGCTGGAAAGGTGCTCCGCGACCCGCCGCTACCGCCGCTGCTGCTGGGGAGGGGTGTTGTTTCCCTCACACAGGAGGATCCGCTGAAGCAGCCGCCGCCATTTTGAACCCGTCAGATTCTCACATACACACAGCTCCTCCGGGCTCACTGCGCAGGCGCCGTCTCCTCACCCCCCCCCCACCCCACCCCCGTCGTCTCTCCACCCCCACCTCCTTCAAGCCTCCCTGCGCTCCTTACCGCTCTCCCGGACACACGTGAACGCGCACGCGTCACTCCCCTCGAACGCGGACACGCCGCCGGCGCGCGCACGCGCGGATGCGTCGGCCTCGAATCGCCCGCGCCCCGCGACGCCGACGCGGTTCCCCGCCCTCCCCACCTAGCGTCAGCCCGCAAGCCCTCTGGCCGGCCTACCGCCCCCGCTCCCTGCCCGCCTCCTTCCAGGGCTCCGACGCGGCTGGAGGCTTGCGCCTGCGCGCAAGCTGCGAGCCTCCTCCGTGGGATCCCTCCCCCACGCCGCACTCTCGACACACACACACACACACACACACACACACACACACACACACGCGCGCGCGGGCACACACACACACAACTTCGCCTGTGACCCCGCCCACCGCCGGCCAGCTGCGCCAGCCGCCCTCCCCCACCGCTCTAGGAGGGCTGTGACCCCCGACCCCCACAAAACACAACGTCTCCCCACACGCAGCAGGGAAGCATCTCCCCTTCCCCTACTGGCATCTTTGCCCTAGGCAGCCAGACAGCCAGACAACCGAGGGCCAGCCGGCCTGTGCCAGGGCAGCCGTTGGCCGCCTCAACGCGGGGTCCCCCGGGGTCATGCCATGGGAATGGGCCAGAGCCGGGCGCCGCGCTCGGGCCTGCTCAGCCCGAGGGGGCGCAGAGAGGCGGCGTCTTCCCGCCGGGCGCCCTCCCTCGCGCCGGCCGGTGGACCGAGGCCCACCTGCTCGCCATCCCGGAGTAGGCCCCAGCACCCCCGCTGCAGGGCCTGGCCGCCGTTAGCACGGGGGGCTCCTCTGTGCAGCGACCCGGTTCCGCCTCACCCACTCCTTGCCGCTCCGAAGGGGCAGGAAACAGGAGTAGTAGCATGTCTGTCCTAGGCTCGGCTCCCTCAGGGGAGCTCCAGACGCTTGACAAGGGCGTCCACAGGTGCTGTGCGCGACAGTGGGATCCACGACGGCTCGGGGGCGGCGGCGGCCAGCGCACCCACCGCGGGCCACAGGCGCTCGGGGAGGTGGCCCAGGAAGCCCCTGCTGTTGGCCACGCTCAGGTTTCCGTCGCGCCGGTGCCCTCGGCGGCCCGGGTGGGACGTGACCCCGCCCCCGGCGAGTCGGGGCGCCCCCCACTGAGAGGGGCGCGGGCCGCCCCTAACCCCAGGGCCGCGGCGTGTAAGGGAGGCCCAGCCGGGAAAATGTCTCCGGTCTGTGTGCGCAGCTTCGCGCGAGGGTCAGCGGTGGGGCAGCGGCGGCCCAAGCTGCCCGGCCCTGCCCACGAACGGGCTCCCACAGCTCGACAGCTGCCCGACGGGCTAGCAGGCTCCGGACGTCGACGGAGCCCAGCCAGAGGTAACAGAGCAATGCCATGCGAGCAGCCCAACTGCGCTCAGGGCAGTTCCCCCAGCCAATCTCGTGCTTTGAGGCCCGTTTAAATTGTAAATCCCACAAAGGACGGTGGCCTGGACGCTACACATCCAAGTGTTTGAGGTTGGCACCTTCCCCTTGCTGAGTAGTGTCACACAAATCTTTTTCTCCCTGTCTTGGTTTCCAACTCTTCAGCTTGATCCTGAAGAGTGTGGAATGGAAGAGGAAGAGCACGGTGTATCTATCAAAAAACATCCATAAACAGCCTTCTAGGTCTTTTAGGAAGTCATTAGTGATTGACAGTTGGAAAAATGATTCTTTTTCTATCACAGTTTGAACTGGCGTAATGACTCTCCTTAAACTCAAAGTATTATTTAATAAAGCGCAAGCTTTTACTAAGGCACACAGGATTTTTTACAGACATTCTCTGCTTTGTTTTACATCTTTAGTAGACAAGAGAAAGAGCTTTGTGTTTTTAAACTTGTTTTAAAGATAGACAATTGGATTATAAAGTAAACCGCCTGCATAATTACTGGGAGAAAGAGATCCACAGTTCTGCAACTATGGACTCATCATCCTGCAGCCAGTCACTGAGCAACGTCGTTCTTTATTCTGATTCCAGTTGCTTTTCAGACTTAATTTTTTAGGGCATTGCTACAAAGAGATTAAATGCTGAAACTTTACCAGAGTTAAGGCCTCTTTCAGTCTTTCCAGTTTTAAAATGAGTACTCTTTCCCAGGTGTGGTGACTCAGGAAATCCTAGAACTCTGGAGGCTGAAGCAGGAAGATTCCCATGAGTTAAAAGCCAACCTGGGTTAAATAATGAGTTCCAGGCCAACCTGGGCTACATAATGCAAAACTGTCTCAACAAAAGTCAATGGTTACAATCAGTGCCAGATAAAGCCACAAAGACATCGGACTTTCTATAGCTACAAAACAAAGATCTCAAAACAAACAAACAAACAAAAACAAACAAAAAATAAAGATCTCAGCCACTTGTTTAAAGGAAATTTTGCTTCTATCAGACAAGTTGAGTGTTAGGCCTCATTGCTATTTGCTTTATTTAGTTCTCTTTATCCAGAAAATACTTAATACTTGTAGGTAAAAAAGAAAAAAGAAAGAAAAGAAAGGCCCCACATGGTACACACACCTATAATTCCAATTCTGGGAGGTGAGTGATGCAGGATCTTCAGTCTGAGCTACATAATGAGTTCAAGACCAACATGGGCTGTATAGCAAGACCCTGCCTTAGAGGTTAGGATCCTTAGCTGTAAGTCAACTTTGTATTGCCCTTGTAGGGATCTTTTGTAAGTTTAATTCAGGTGTACTGTAAGAAAACCAAGAAAGGCTCCAGAATAAGTTCAACTCATAGTATTTATTTTGAACAGAACTACAAATAGAACAAGGTTTGCCAAATTGGATCCCAACTCTTGCCAGTTGAAAACCATTTGTTAACTACTCTGCAATAGGGGAATTGACTATTTAAACAAACACACCCAACAGTGTCTCTACAGGCTGGCTTTGTAAATACACCAAAGCAGATGTGCAGGGTCAGGAAGAGATAGGCAGATGGCTAGTCATAGCCCCCAAATCATAGTGGCTCTGGTGGGTAGGGGCAGATCTATGAGGACTATTGTTTTGGTTTTAAAAGAACCATCCTAGAAAGGTGGGGCAGCTTCCTAAGAAGCTTCCATAGACCTTTGAACTATGTAGCTTCAACTGCCCTAAAGGGAGAGGAGATAGTGCTTTATGGGAAAGAAGAAAAAAAAAAATTCTAGAAACCTTGAGAAAATGGTCCCTGTCTGGAATAATCTGTACATTCATTTCTGCTTTTTATGTGCATATGTGCCATTGTCTGTATCTGCATTTGCTCATAGGAAGTGTGCACACCTACACACACAATAACCTGTGAGTCTATGTACATAGGCTAGAGGACAATCTTGGGTGTCATTCCTCAAGCACTAGCTACCCTTTCTCTTTCATCTTCTTTTAAAGACACAGTCTCCCTGTGAAATGGAACTCCCAAGTAGGCTAAGCTGGCTAGCCAGACAAACCTAAGGATATGCTTGTCTATGCCTCTCCACCGCTAAGATTACAAGTGTTCACTATGACTCATCGATGGTGGCACATGACTTTAATCCCAGCATTCCGGAGGCAGAGGCAGGTGGGTCTCTGTGAGTTTGAGGCCAGCCTGGTCTACAAAGCAAGTTCCAAGACAGCCAGAGCTGTTACACAGAGAAACACTGTCTAAATAAATAAATATGTTTACTATGAACTCCCTCTCTTCTTACATGGGTTCTGGGGTCAAACACAGGTGACCACTTTATCAATTAAGCTGTCTTGCCAGCTCCAGTGTCTCTTTGTTTGCTTGTTTGTGTTTTGAGACAGGGTTTCTCTGTATAACAGAGCCTGGCTGTCCTGGAACTCCTGTAGATCAGGCTGACCCTGAACTCTCAGAGATCTGCCTGCCTCTGTCTCCTAAGTGCTGGAATTAAAGTTGTGTGCCACCAGGCTTCCTGGTTGGCTTCTATCTTTCTGTTTTTGGTTTTGTTTTGTTTTTTCATTTGAGACAAGGTATCACTGTGTAGTCCTGGCTGGTCAAGAAGTTGCTATGTAGACTAAAGTGGCCTAAACTCAGAGACCTGCCTATCTCTGCCTCTGAAGTGTTGGGATTACAGATGTATACCACCACACAGTTTTTTTCACAAAAGTGACACACCATAAATGTTGGTAAGAGTATGTACTGCTCTTGCAGAGGAGCTTAGTTTGGCTCCCAGCACCCATGTTGACTGGCTCATAACAACCTGTAACTATAGCTTCAGACTGTCTTGACACCCACTTTTGGCCTCTACCAGTAATTACACTAATATACACATACCACCCCCAAGATACAGGTAACCAGAGAATTTTTAAATCTATTTTTAAAAGCATCTTAAAAATACCCAGGCCACCCACTTTTTAGTGTGTGTTTGGGGAAATGGAGGGTTTACAGTTGAAACAAAAGCTGTGTATTTAACTATATTAACTATATTAAACTACTTAACTATATTAAACTATTTCAACTTATTTTAAATTTTAAAGAGAAAACAGGCTGCCCCAAAGCAGTAGATCTGAACCAAAACAGAGAAGTTTGTCTTGAGGATTCCCCAGGAGGCAACATGGTCATCAGTGGCTCAAGAGTGCAGAGACAGAGTGGCCACCCTGTGGATTTATGACACTCCTTCTCCATGAGCCTTTCTAGGTCTCAGTTGTGAAAGGAATAAGCTCAAAGTTAGTGTCTACCACATGATAGCTCCTGTTCATGACCTCTCTATGTCAGCTAGAGGTTAGCCCCAAAGTCCTGGGTTCAAACATCTTCCTGCCTCAGCCTCATAAGCAACTAGGATAATGAGCAAGTGCTTTTTTAAATTAGATTTTGCTTATTTGTGTATGTCAAGGCTTGCATATGGAGACAAGAAGACAACCTGTTGAAGAGGATCCTCTTCTTTCCCATATGGGTCCCACAGATCAAACTCAGGTTGATAGGCTTGACACCAAGCCTTACCTGCTGAGCCTTCTCAGTGGTCACAGGCATGCACTTCCTATCCTTGTTGTTATTGTTTTGCTTTGAGACAGGATCTTAGCCTTGGCTGACCTAGCACTCATTATGTAGACTAGGCTGGCCTGGAACTTCACTACATAAACCTCTTGAGTGCTGGGTTAAAGGCATGCACCATCACACTCAGCTTTTTTTTTTCCCTTTTGGGGGTGAAAAGGTCTTGCATGTCATGGGTGTGTGTGCAAATGTGTTAGTGTATGAGTGTAGATCAAAAAGTAACTTAAAGAGTCACTTCTCTCCTTCTGTCCTGTGGTTCCCAGGTATGGAACTCAGGTTGTCAGGCTTGTCAGCAAACACCTTTACCCACTTAGCCATCTCGTAGGCCCTATATTTCTGGCATCTATATTTAAAGTAATTTGGGAATTGTTGGCAGAGTACTTGCCTAGTAAGCACAAAGTTCAATGTTCCATATTAGCGTTTTATAGAACAGGGCAAGGTAATCTGTAATCTCAGCACTCAGGAGATAGAAGCAGAAAGATCAGAAAGTTCAGGGTTCTATTGCCTATCTAGAGAGTTCAAGGCCAGCCTAGGCTACTTGAGACCCTATCTCAAAACAAAGAAAACAAAACCAGCGTTGAGTAAAGATGTTTGGTATGTAACAACTTGAAGAGGGGTCACGTGATGTGCCGGCCTTTCTAGAGCTCAGGCTGTGCCTTACAGCTGCTCTCTCTTTCCTCCCCACACTTTGTGTCTGAACTCCATTCTTTTTTCTGCTTCCCTTCTATCCTTCTTTCCCTCATTCTGTACTATCCCTACCTTCTTTGTCCATGATCTGACAGGCCTGTCTGTGTGCCTACCCTCTTTTATGATCTGGCCCACTTAACCAAGTGTTCTTTAGATTTGTTATGTAGTGAGCATCTCCCTCTTCTCTTTTTCCACCACAAGCTCTTTTTGGAAGTGAACTGAGCCACATGATTATCATTCAAAGGCATCTAAAATCAGCATTACTATTAACTCTAGGAATAAAATCTGGATGCTGATGATCATGACCTAAAGGAATGATGGGTAATTTTCTTTTGCATCTGGAGAAAGAACCTAAAAGGACTGGGGAGGAAAAAAGGCAAAAATGCCTTGTATCATTGAACATGAATGACATACTGTAGTGGTTTGACTGGCCCCCATAGGCTCATATATTTACATGCTTAGTTCCAGTTGGTAAACTGTCTGGGAAGGATTAGGAGGCAGGCGTGGGCTTATTGAAAGAGGTGTATCACTAGGAGTAGGCTTTGAGGTTTCAAAAGCCCTTATCAGGCCCAGAGTCCCTCTCTTTGCCTGCCAATCAGGATGTAACTCTCTGCTACTTCTCCAGTACCATGTGCTTGCCATCATAGCCATGCTCCCCACCAAAAAGATAATGAATTAACTCTGAAACTGTAAACAAACTCCCAATTAAATGCTTTCTTTTCTAAGAGCTGCCTTGGTCATGGTGTCTCTTCACAGCAATTATAACCCTAACTAGGACACACATGAAACTCATAAATTACATGAGATGTAGTTGACCTTTTTCTTAAAATCATGAGACTTCAACTTCCCCTGGCCCAGTGCCTCTCTACTACCATCTCCTGCCATTTGACCTTTCCTACAGATGAGCCTCTCTCTTTGGCTCTTGGGGCAACTGGGCCAGCATCTGAGATCCACCTATTATTTCTACAGTCTTAGCATTGCTTTGGAAGTAGGCTACCCTTACTTCCTGTTTCTAAAAGAAACGTGCTGCCCTGCCACAGACCAGAACTGAGAAATTTCTGTTTCAGCCATATCCCCTAAAGGCTCCTTGTGCAAGTGCTTATCTGTTTCCAGACCCTCCTAGCAGGCCAGATCTGCAGGTCAGATCTAGCAGGTCAGATTGTGCCCTCAAACCATCTCTCCTCATCTTCTGCTACAGCTGCTTGGCTGATTTTCAGGGAGTGCCTACCAGTTTGTTTTTACCCTCCTGCCTTAGCCTCAGTTCTCTTGAGTAAAACAGGTTCTAATGCTTGCCCTGTTCCCTTTTAGTACCATAGAATCAGTAGACAAAGACACAACTGTCCCTTGGAATCTGGGAGACGACATGTTTAAAAGAATTGCTGGTTCTTTTCTATTCTTTTCCTATTTTGGGTGCTAGGGATCAAACCTAGGAACTCCTACATGCTCGGCAACTGTGAAACACCCCCGCCTACGTGTGACACACACCCAGCTCTATCCTCTAACATTTTATTTATTTATTTTTGTACAGAAATGGAAATCTAAGGAGATACAACTCACCAGTAGGACATCTAGGGCAACAGAAGCAGATCTAAAAAGAAGGCCAAATCAAAATATGAGCTCAAGCTGCAGCAAATCATGTTTAATTGCAAAAAACTGTAATATAAAAATCTCCCCTTAAACACAGTCAATACTGTTTTGCATCACTCACTGTCCCACTCAGGAGAGTGGGAAAGAAAGACTGAGTGAAAAAGTGAAGAGCTAAAACATTTCAAAGTTGGATCATTTAGCAAGCAGTTTTGTGTGTGTGTGAGGGAGGTTTCATTTAAATTTTATAAACTTCACCGGGCAGGGGTGGCACACAGCTTTAATCCCAGCACTCAGGAGGCAGAGGCAGGCGAATCTCTGTGAGTTCGAGGCCAGCCTGATTTACAGAGAGAGTTCCAGGACAGCCAAGGCTACACAGAAAAACCCTGTCTGGAAAAAAACCTAAATAAATAAATTTTATAAACTTCAAATATAATGAATATTATTAAAGAGGCATTTTGGGGGAAAATGATTATAGAAATAATAAGTCTATGCTACCATGACAAGAGCCATGTTCTGGGCTAGGGATGGAGCTAAGTTGGGAAGAGTGCGTACCTGACATGCGCAAAGCTCTCTGTTCCATCCCTGGCATTTCATGAAACTCAGCATGGTAGCACATACCTGTAATCCCAGCACTCAGGATGTAGAGGCAGGAGGGTTAAAAGTTCAAGGTCATTCTCAACTGTGTATTGAGTTTGAGACGCTATCTCACAAAACAAGTTCAGTGATGTAGGAAGTCCTTCTGCTGCTTTTATTGGTTAATGAATAAAGAAATTACCTTGACTTGTTGATATGGCAGAGTAGAACTAGACTGGGCCGGGGCAGGGGGACTAAACTGAATGCTGGCAGAAGGAAGATGGAGTTAAGGAGAAGCCATGTAGCCCCAGAGAGACATATGCGGGAACTTTACCCGGTAAGCCACAGCCTTGTGGTGATACACAGATTAATGGAGATGGGTTAAATTTTTTATTGATATTTATTGAGCTGTACATTTAACTCTGCTCCCCTCCCTGCCTCTCCCCTCCCCCTGTCGATCCTCCCCACAAGGTCCCCATGCTCCCAATTTACTCAGGAGATCTTGTCTTTTTATACTTTCTTCTTCCCATGTAGATTAGATCTATGTAAGTCTCTCTTAGTGTCCATATTGTTGTCTAAGTTCTCTGGGATTGTGGTTTGTAGGCTGGCTTTCTTTGCCTTATGTTTAAAAACCACCTATGAATGAGTACATGTGATAATTGTCTTTCTGTGTCTGGGTTACCTCACTCAAAATAATGCTTTCTAGCTCCATCCATTTTCCTGCGAAATTCAAGCTGTTGTTATTTTTTTCTGCTGTGTAGTACT
>PVIU01000139.1:336353-369123 GCA_004026605.1 Ondatra zibethicus
CCAGCAATGCAGAAGTGTTCCCTTTTCCCCACAACCTCTCCAGCATAAGTTGTCATCAGTGTTTTTGATCTTGGCCATTCTTACAGGTATAAGATGGAATCTCAGAGTTGTTTTGATTTGCATTTCTCTGATGACTAAGGATGTTGAACATTTCCTTAAGTGTCTTTCAGCCATTTTAGATTCCTCTGTTGAGAGTTCTGTGTTTAGGTCTGTACTCCATTTTTTTTTATTGGATTATGTGTTTTTTGGTGTCCAATTTCTTGAGTTCTTTGTATATTTTTGGAGATCAGACCTCTGTCTGATGTGGGGTTAGTGAAGATCTTTTCCCATTCTGTAGGCTGTCGTTTTGTCTTGTTGACCATGTCCTTTGCTTTACAGAAGCTTTTCAGTTTCAGGAGGTCCCATTTATTAATTGTTTCTCTCAGTGTCTGTGCTGCTGGGGTTCTATTTAGGAAGTGGGTTCCCTGTGCCAATGCGTTCAAGAGTACTTCCCACTTTCTCTTCTATAAGCTTCAGTGTGGCTGGCTTTATGTTGAGGTCTTTGGTCCATTTGGACTTGAGTTTTGTGCATGGAGATAGATATGGGTCTATTTTCATTTTTCTACATGTTGATATCCAGTTATGCTAGCACCACTTGTTAAATATGCTTTCTTTTTTCCACTTAATATTTTTTGCTTCTTTATCAAATATCAGGTGTTTGAATATGTATGGATTGATATCCGGGTCTTCTATTCAGTTCCATTGGTCCTCCTGTCTGTTCTTTTGCCAGTACCAGGCTGTTTTCAGTACTGTAGCTCTGTAGTAGAGTTTGAAGTCAGGGATTGTGATGCCTCCAGAAGTTATTTTATTGTCCAGGATTGTTTTGGCTATCCTGGGTTTTTGCTTTTCCAAATGAAGTTGAGTACCGTTCTTTCGAGGTCTTTGAATTTTGCTGGGATTTTGATGGGCATAAATAAAAGATTTCTAAGCCTAATACAGAATTACACCTGACTTCTCAGTGGAGACAATGAAAGCCAGAAGGTCATGGTCAAGCATTATGCAGACATTAAGAGATGGGTTAATTTAAGATATGAGCTAGCCAATAAGAAGCTAGAGCTAATGGGTCAAGCAGTGATTTAATACAGTTTCAGAGTGGTTATTTCGGGAGTCTGGGCAGCTGGGAACACACAAGTGGCCTCTCTACTACATTTGAGCATAGTAGGACATGCCTTAATCCCAGTACTAAGGAGGCAGAAGCAGGGGACTCTCTGAGGTTCATGGCCAGCATGTTCTACAGAGCCAGTTATAGACCAACCAGGGCTACATAATGAGATCCTGTCTCAATCAAACAAAATATCAGAAGCTGTGCTCTGGGGTGTAGCTCAGTGGTAGAGCTCTGGCTCATATATTTGAGGCAATATATAAATCCAGTGTGGTGGCCTACTCCTCTAATCCTAGCAGGAAACATTTAAATTCAAGGCTGTCCTTATTCACAGACCAGTCTGAGACCAGCCTGACTCCTTGAGATCCTATTTTAAAACTCAGAAATGACAAAGTTGAGTCTTTGGGCTAGGGACTAGCTCGGTAGTTGAGCACCTGCCTTGCATGCCTGAGACCTTGGGTTTATTCCCTGGTACATACAAGGAAGAATGGCTTTGGTGTAGACTTTAAAGATTGACATTTTAACACTAAATCAGGAGAGAAGTTGAGATAGACTAATAGTGAAGAACTTGGCCTTCGAGCTAGAGAGATGGCCTAGTGGTTAAGAGCATTGTTCTTGCAGAGGACCCAGACTTGGTTACCAGCCCCCATGTAATGACTAACAACCATCCTTAACTCCAGTTCTGGGGCATGCAACACCACTTCTGACCTCCAAGGGCACCAGGCAAGCATGTGGTGTGAAGACATACATGCAAGCAAAACAAATGTAAAAAATATGTTTAATTAAAAAAAAAATTTTGGCTGACCTAAGAGTCACAAGCCCACCTCTTGACTTGGTTTACAGGAGTATGGTTTTGGTTGCTGACAGCTCTCCTCCTCCAGTGGCAGCTGAGTGACAGTTTTCTTGGAGAAATAGTAGTGCATAAACCCTGTGCTCTAGAACACAAGAGCCTGTCTTACTGCATCAGATCCACACAACCTTGCAGGTAGGCATTCAAATCCTTCCACCTTCATGCTCCTCCTTTCTTACTGCTCCTTTATCCATTTGTTCACTATACGGTCAGGAATAAGTGCTCTGCTTGGCACTGGTAACAAGTATTGGGAATGCATCCATGAGTAAAATGTCTTCCTCTGCATGAGGCTTTCATTCAGTTCAGTTCCTTGACTAGTTTTGCTCAGTGGTTAAGAGTACTAACTGTTCTTCCAGAAGACTCAGATTCAATTCCCAGCACCCACATGGCAGTTCACTACTGTCTATAACTCCAGTTCCAGGTGACCCAACACCCTCACACAGACATACATACCCCAATACACATGAAATTTTAAAAAAAGTAAGTCTTAAGCAGAACATCGTGGTGTACACCTTTAGTCCCAGGGCTTGGAAGGCCTCAGGAGGTGAATCTATGAGTTCAAGGCCAGTCAAAACTACACAATGAGATCTTGTTTCAAAACAAAACATAAAAAAGCAAACAACATCCCCACCACTAAACCAAACAAAAAGTTCTCCCCCAAGCCCAAAACCATGCAAGCCTTCTTCTAGGTGGTATACATATTTGTGATCCTATTAGTACTACAGAGGCTGAGGCAGGAGATCTAGAGTTCTAGACTTCTGCTGGTCCCATGACACCTGTGGTAGTTTGAATGTAATTGGCCCTTGTAAGCCTACAGGGAATGGCACTATTAGGTCTGGCTTTGCTGGAGCAGATGTGGCATTGTTGGAGGAAGTATGTCACTGTGGGGATGGGCTTTGAGGTCTCCTTTGCTCAAGCTTTACTCAGTGTGACACTCAGACCATTTCCTGTTGTCTACAAGCCAAGATGTTGGACAACTTGACTACTTCTCCAGCCCCATGTCTGCCTGCATGCCATCACATCACACTTTGATGTTAATGGACTAAATCTCTGAAAATGTAAGCCACCCCAAGTAAGTGTTTTTCCTTTATAAGAGTTACCACGAGGGGGCTGGAGAGATGGCTCAGCGGTTAAGAGCATTGCCTGCTTTTCCAAAGGTCCTGAGTTCAATTCCCAGCAACCACATGGTGGCTCACAACCATTTGTAATGAGGTCTGGTGCCCTCTTCTGGCCTGCAGGCACACATGTGGACAGAATGTTGTATACATAATAAATAAATATATAAAAAAAAGAGTTACCATGATCCACCAGGTGGTGATGACTCATGCCTTTAATCCCAGCACTTGTGAAGCAGAGGCAGGTAGATCTCTGTGAGTTTGAGGCCAGCCTGGGCTACAGAGTGAGTTCCAGAACAGGCTCTAAAGCTACACAGAGAAATCCTGTCTCAAAAAAAAAAAGCATGTACCACCACCACCCAGCACACCTCACTTTTTTATTTTTGGAACTGATTACAGGATTGACCCATCTATTTTGGGACTATATATGAAGCTATGAATGAAATGTATGCTTTACATAAATATTGATTTCCATAATATATCTTATTACCTAATTCATATTAGATAGTTTTACTAAAATATATATATTTCTTAAATATTTGTTATGCATGCAGTGTTCTGTCAGGCACCAGACTTCATTACAGATGGTTCTGAGCCACTGTGTGGTTGCTGGGAATTTAATTCATTACCTCTGGGAAAGAAGCCAGTCCTCTTAACCTCTGAGCCATCTTTCCAGCCCCCCCTAAAATATATTTTAAGAGTTTTTATTATCAATGAACTCAGAAAAGTATGTGCTGAGTGTGATAGAGTGTATCTGTAATCCCAGCTACTCCAGAGGCTGAAGCAAGAGGACTGCAGTTTCAAAGCCAACCTCGAAAGCCCTTGTCTCAAAATAAGATAAAAATGGGCTGGAGGCCCGGTGGTGGTGGTGCACACCTTTGATCCCAGCATTTGGGAGGCAGAGGCAGGCAGTTCTTTGAGTTCAAGGTCAGCCCGGTCTACAGAGCAAGTTCCAGAACGGCCAGGGCTACACACAAAGAAACCTAAAAACTAAAAACTAAAGCAAAAATTAAATGGAAGGGCTGGAGAGATGGCTCAGCGGTTAAGAGCATTGCCTGCTTTTCCAAAGGTCCTGAATTCAATTCCCAGCAACCACATGGTGGCTCACAACCATCTGTAATGAGATCTGGTGCCCTCTTCTGGCCTGCAGACATAAATGCAGACAGAATACTGAGAATACTGTATACATAATAAATAAATAAATCTTTAAAAAAATTAAATGGAAAAAGTGGTCTGGAGATGTTAGCTCAGTGGTAGAGCACTTGCTCAACATGCGTGAAGGACTGGATGCAACCCCCAACTCTCCTCCTCCACCCCACCCCCAATTTTTGTCAGAAAAGTAGACAAAATTCATAGATCAATTACTGAGAGAGAATATGTGGAACCTCTCTTCTCTGAACTCAAGTCACTCCTGGAGACTGTTTCTTCCTACCCATGCACTTAAGTTGCTCCTTAGTGCAGGCACTTGCTCTGAATGCAGCAGATGGCATAGTGATGCCCAATTCCCAGGGCTGACTCTTGTTCCACAGAGTACTTCATAGTACCTCATTTAAACCTTCTGGCCGCTGCCTACCATTTCATCTCTTTTTTTTCCTTTCTTTCTCTCTTTCTTTCTTTCTTTCTTTCTTTCTTTCTTTCTTTCTTTCTTTCTTTCTTTCTTTCTTTCTTTTTTCCAAGACAGGGTTTCTCTGTGTAACAGCCTAGCTGTCCTGGAACTAGCTCTGTAGACCAGGCTGGCCTTGAACTCACAGAGATCTGCTTGCCTCTGGCTCCCAAATACTGGGATTAAAGGCATGCACCACCACCACCCAACCTTGATTGATTTCTAATGACTATTACCATCAGTATATACCAATATCTGAGTGCCTACTGGGTGCCCAAGAGTTAAAATATAAGACATAACATGTGGACCTTGTCCTTAAGGAACATACATTTATGTTGTGGAGAAAGGCAAAAAGACATTTCACAAAATGCCAGCATAGGTCTGGTGAGGTGACTTATTGGTAAATGTGCCTGATGACCTGATTTTAATCCCCAGAAACCACATGATAGAGAATTGTGTCCTCTGACCTTCACATGAGCACCGTGGCATACATACCCCCTCCCATCTCCTACTTACAAAATAAACATAATAAAAGGCTAATTTAAAAAAAAGATCAGCCAATGCATACACAAATTCGTACCATTCACAGGGGAAAATGGGGAGGTCAACCTCCATATCAAGCCTGGAGGCAACACTTGACAGGAAGGACACGGTTCCTGGCCAATTTGAGAAGGAGCTGCGTCAGTGCTCTTGCTCTCCAGGACCTCCTGTGCTGCGGTAACCACTTCCAAAGAGCGTCTGCTGGCTCCACACTGTCCAATGGGACGTTTGCTCTGTGGTCTTTTGGATTGATTTGTTTGTTTGGTTTTTTAGAGACAGGGTTTCTCTGTATACCCCTGACTGTCCTGGAACTTGCTCTGTAGACCCGGCTAGCCTTAAACTCAGAGATCTGCCTGCCTCTGACTTCCCAATGCTGGGATTAAAGAAAGGCACATGCCACCACCACCAGGCCAATTTGCTCATTTTTAAAATTTACAGTCTGAGGCCCATGATGTTAAGAATCCTGCTGAGGTCATGCAGCTTGGTTAGTGATACAGTTGTAACCATAAACCTTGTCTTGATAGCTGGTCCATTGCTGTTCCTCAAACTGATATCATTTTCTCACCCACAGATCAAATGTTCATTTATTTGGGCCAGAAATGATGGCACAAGACTTTTGATCCCAGTACTTGGGATGTAAAGGCAGAGGGATTTCTGGGAGTTTGAATCCAGCCTAGTGTACAAAGTGAGTTCCAGGCCAACCAGATCTGCATGGTGAGACCTTGTCTCAAAAAGAAAAAAAAGGCCAGGTGGTGGTAGTACACACCTTTATTCCCAGCACTGGGGAGACAGAGGCAGGCAGATCCGGGAGCTGAGGCCAACCTGGTCTGCAGAGGGAGTTCCAGGACTACACAGAGAAACCCTGCCTCAAAAACAAACAAACCAAACAAGCAAACAAAAAATTGAGCTTAGTTTACTTGGAAAAACAACAGCAAATGATTGGGACTGTCAGGAAACTGACAGTTATCTGAGGCAGAGACATCTGGAGTTGAAACTGTGACCAAAAGGAACATTCCAGGTCAAGAAAGGGCACTGGTATACCCAAAGAGCAGCAGGCCAGTGCAGCAGGAGTAAATCGCTGAAGGAATAGTCCTGCAAGTGGCCATGTGGCCTGACCAGGAGCCCATGAGGCTTGGAGGCTTGAAGCTGGCTAAGAGTGAACAATCAAGGCAGAACAACCAATGCCCTTAGATACAAGGAAATGACAAGGTCAAGTTTATGTCTCAGAACTCTGATACAAAAGCAGAATGCTAGCAAGAAAAGTCTTCTGTTCTTCCTATGAAGGAAGCAAAAAAGTGGCCCCACACAGGAGCGTAAGAGGAGAAGGGAAGAAATAAGAGCCTGGCATAGACCGGTGCCAGGAGGATCATTAAGCCCAGGAGTTTAGGGTCAGCCTAGGCAACGTAGTGTGATTCTTTTTTGTGGTGAGAGAGAAGAGAGAAGGAAGAGGGTTGCACACGCCTTTAGGATCTCTGTGAGTTTGAGACCAGCCTGATCTACAAAGTGAGTTCCAGGGACAGCCATGGCTACACACAGAGAAACCCTGTCCTGAAAAACAACAACAAAAGAAGAAGAAAAAGAAGAAGAAAGAAAGGAAGAAAAGAAAGAAAGAAATTCATCCACACATTTGTTGAATAGAATGTGAAAGAGAGGGAGGGAACATGGGTGACAGTTTCTACCCAAAGGACAAGGTCACATATATATGTCTGAGGGACTCTGAAGCACCTGCTGGGTTTTACAAGGATTGGAATGGAAAAGAGTAGTCTGTGATAGAGTAGGAGGTTGGAGATAACATCAGAGGATCAAAATCACAGGAGAAATATGGCCTATGTGCATAAAGGAAGGAGGCTAGAATCCTTGGAACTTTGGGTGGGGCTGCAGAATGCCCTGTAACTGTTTTGAGGAATTAATGGATATGCACAATGGCCATCAGAGGAAGAGGAGACTGAGAAACAGCTAAGAAGCAATGACCAGAGAGGTAGAAGAGACAAAGTACCTAGAGGATAGTAGGAGGAAGAGGGGAGTCAGGGTCAGGAACAGGACCAGGTCTGGGTATAACTATTGTGGCATTACATGTGAAATTTTCCCAATCTGGAGAAGCAGGGTGAGGTGGGTGGCTCACTCTTTTAATCCCAACAGAGGCAGATAGATCTCTGTGTTCAAGGTCAACCTGGTCTACAGATTGAATTCCAGGACACCTTGGGCTACTCACTTAGACCCTCTCCCAAAAGAAGAGAAGGAAGAAAAGAAAGAAAAGCAATAGCAAGAGGAAGTCTGAGTAGAATGAGTGGGGAAAGGAGGAATGTGAGCTTCCTTTTGAGGAGTTTGGTTGTGAACGGTAGAGGGAAGAAAAGTGTGAGACAAGGGTCAGGGATAGGGCAGAAGATGTTCACATTGCAGCATACAGAAAAGTTGGGGGCCCTGTGATACAAGAGTAACATCAGCTAAGAATGGACAAATTGTACTAGCTTGGGAGGAAATTACCATGGCCTAGGACAAGGAATTCATTTTGAAGATAATGGCATGGGAGACTGAACTCAGAAGCCTGTCTGGAATATTCCTAGATCAGTGTCAGAAAAAGGGAGTGAACTTACTATTTTCCCCTGTTCTGCCATGAAAAGACGTGTCAAGAAGGCCTCAAATGGCTTGATCCCGGATTTCCTGTCCTCTAAGGCTGTGAGGAAAAAACTTTACAAATTATCTGTAAGTGGAGACTGCTTGTTCATATCCCAGCCGCCCAGACCTGAATAATAACACAGAAACTATATTAATTACAATACTAGTTGTAATATTAGTTCAGGCTTCTTATTAACAAACTCTTACATCCTAAATTAACCCATTTCTATTAATCTGTATATCGTCATGAGGCTGTGGCTTACTGGGTAAAGGCTCTGGGCATATTTCTCCTTCAGCAGCTACATAGTATCTCTTTGACTCTGCTTCCTCTGTCTCTCTTCCAGCCTGACTATAGTCTGCCCTGCCATAGGCCAAAGAAGCTTTATTTATTAACCAATAAGAACAACACATATACAGAAGGATGTTGTAGGGAGAGGGACTGCTTATTCTTCCCAGCTGCCCGGCTAGCTTAGCCCCAAAATAACTACACAGAAATTGTATTAATTAAATCACTGCTTGGCCCGTTATCTCTAGGCTCTTATTGGCTAACTCTCACATCTTGATTTAACCCATTTCTATTAATCTGTATATCACCACGTGGCAGTGGCTTACCAGGAAATATTTGGCATGTCTGTCTCTGGCAGCTCCATGGTGTCTCTCCCCTACTCCACCTTTCTTCCTCCCAGCATTCAGTTTTGTCTTCCCTGCCTACCTAAGTTCTGCCCTATCAGCTAGGCCAACACAATTTCTTTATTTATTAACCAATAAAAGCAACACATGGACAGAAGGACTTCCTATACCAGAAGTACATCCCACATCATCTCCCCTTTTCTGTCTAAATAAGAAGGAAGGTTTTTAACTTTAACATAGTAAAATTATATATACAAAACAGTTATCAAGGGCTGGAGAGATGGCTCAGTGGTTAAGAGCAGTGCCTGCTCTTCCAAAGGTCCTGAGTTCAATTCCCGGCAACCACATGGTGGCTCACAACCATCTGTAATGAGGTCTGGTGCCCTCTTCTGGCCTGGAGACATACACACAGACAAATATTGTATACATAATAAATAAATAAATATTATAAAAAAAACAAAAAACAGTTATCAAGCAAGAATTATAGTTACAATATTTAGTCTATTTGTTTTTTTTTAAAGATTTATTTATTTTTTATTAAGTATACAGTGGTCTGCCTGCATATGTCCCTGCAGGCCAGAAGAGGGCACCATATCTCGTTACAGATGGTTGTGAGCCACCATGTGGTTGCTGGGAATTGAACTCAGGACCTTTGGAAGTGTAGCCAGTCCTCTTAACCTTGAGCCATCTCTCCAGCCCCCTATTTAGTCTATTTGTATCTGGAACGTTTCATATCAAATTTATCTTTTATCATAACTAAGGAAACTATCTGTCTTCAACTCTTCAAAGACCCCAGAAGGATATTATATTACCTAAGTAAAAAGGAAGTGCATTGTAAGCAATTTCCAAAACTCTAGAATTTACAGAGACATCTCTTTGTCTGGACAGTCACCCAGAGTTCTTCTGTAACATTAGAGCATACATCTTCAGCCTACAGGCCCATAGTATCTGGCAGACTTTTCCATGGAGCAGGAAATTTGAAAGGCTGTTTCACCTATATTGGCAGATTGTCAGTCACTTTCTTCTGTGTTCTGCAGAATGTTTGGCAGACTCTTTCATGAAGCAAGAACCCTGAAGTGCAGTCTCACCTTCTTTAGGCAAGTTCAGCAGCCATTTTTCTGTGGGTCCTGCCTATCCAGTTCATATAGCATACCATCAAGAAGTCCAGACAAGAGCAGTTATTTGCCCAAATGGTTACCCTTGCCGCACTGGAGTCAAATTCCATAACAAGTTTCTTCAATGTCCATCAAATCCTCTGAAGTAATTGGTGCTGCCAAAAGTAGACTTGTCTCACTGTTGAGAAAAGTCTAAGTTCTTAAAACTTTTAAACTCCATATTCTGTAGGTCTTTGAAAAATTTGAAGAATACCTATCTAGGGGGCTGGAGAGATGACTCAGAGGTTAAGAGCATTGCCTGTTCTTCCAAAGGTCCTGAGTTCAATTCCCAGCAACCACATGGTGGCTCACAACCATCTGTAATGAGGTCTGGTGCCCTCTTCTGGCCTTCAGGCATATACATAGACAGAATATTGTATACATAATAAATAAATATTTTTAAAAAAGAGTCCATTAAAAAAAGAATACCTATCTAACTGAAATATATCTCTATAAATCTAGAAAACCTAACTAACATGACTACAAGTTTGACTATTACAGATGACTGTATGACTGTATGTTTATCTGTATTTCTTAACTATGCATTACATTTTTAAATGAGCTACACAAACACAATACCTTAAACAAGAGCAGAAATACATATACACAATATAACAAAATTGACAACAATTTTGTATTAATAGACCAAGATAAATACCAATGCAATATATTCATTTCTATATTACATCTCCCCCCTTTTATTCAAAGAGATTGACTGTGACCATTTAACCATTTATACTCAATCCTTTATAAGTAAAAACAAATGTTTATAAACAGTCATTTTGGGAATTTGGGTGTTGTTCTCTCTAAACTGCTTCCTGTTGTTTGCTGGGCAAAGTATTTTTAGGGTTCATGGAGATCTTTCGGGGGGGTTCTTATTCCACCAAACCATGTTAGCCTGGAAGAAATCCACAGGTTCTCATCTTCTGTGGAAACAAAAGCAGAACCTCCTTTCCAAAGTAACATATCCTTAGATTCAAATTTTGAAGTCAAGATAACTTTAAAATATATATGTTAAATCAGGCAGTGATGGTGCATACCTTTAATCCCAGCACTCAGGAGGCAGAGGCAGGCGGATCTCTGTGAGTTCAAGGCCGGCCTGGTCTACAAGAGCTAGTTCCAGGACAAGCTTCAAAACTATAGAGAAACCGTGTCTCAAAAAAAAAAAAACAGAAAAAAGTAAAAAAAAATATGTATATGTTGGTTTAGCTTAGCAGCCCCCAGAAACAAATGTTTCTCTGCAGTAAGAAAATACAATAATATGCATAATCCAGACCTCTGTGTATTTTCCATATTTACATGGCTTATTTTTCTTTACTCCTTTAATCTATGACTGTCTGAACTCTTTAATATTACTTTTACTGTCTCTTTAATGACTTTACTTCTTTTTATAACTATCAATACTCTTTTCCTCTCTCTCCCAAGCCTACGTACATTTTAAAACACACAGTGTCTCGTGTAGAGGTCTTTTATGTCTGAATCTGTCCTATTGTGTATCAGAAATCCTCTTTTGACAAGGAGCATTTTTAATGGTAAGTGGTGTGGTTATGGCAGCCCCGGATGCTGGCTCCACCTCTCTTGGTCTTTCAATATGGTGGAGGTATGTTTACCACCAGTTCTGGGACTGCTGGGTGGGAGCCATGCTCACCACCTCAAATCTGAGGAGCACTGTCACATAAATGCTTTTCGTCTGAGTAAAAGCTAAATCTGCCATGCAGCGTGCTACACCAACTAGAAATGTCTCCAAGTATGGCAGTAGGAATCCACTATGCTTTCCTGCCTATGCATACCTAGCAGACCCGATCCAACTGCCTTCCCAGGCTGGGGTGCTGAGCAGCTACTTTCCTCCTAACCCTGAGTGGGCATAAAAGCACCCAGACCAAAGTGGGTGGTTGACCACACAGATTAGCCTCAAATGTATGATCACCATTTTGTAAATGGAGGCTGCTTGTTTATTCCTGGCCACATAGACTGTAATAATCACACAGAAAATATATTAATGTCAAGACTGTTTGGCCTATATGTCAGGCTTCTTATTAACTAATTCTTACATCTTAAATTAACCCATTGCTATTAATCCATGCATCACCACAAGACTGTGGCTTACCAGGAAGTTTCTAGGCATCTCTCTCCCTTAGCAGCTACATGGCATCTCTTTGACTCCACCTACTCTCTATATATATCTCTTCCAGCCTGGCTGTATTTTGCCTTGCCATAGGCCAAAGCAACCAATAAGAGCAGCATGTATACAGAAGGACATCCCACATCTCACACACATGCACACACACACACACACCATGTTTCTAAAGTTATCCCAATGTCAGAAGAAAGCCTCGGATCTCCTAGAACTCTAGTTATAGGAAATTGTGAGCCACTGTTTGGGTGGCTGGGAATCAAGTTCAGGCCTCTGCAACAGTAGTAAATACTTAACTGCTAAGCCATTTCCCCAGCTCTGGCAATTCTATACTCAACAGCCATGTCATCACATTTGGTAGCTTCCCACTTTCTGTCCATAGTCTGTGGCCCCCGCTGAGGTAGAAAGCATGGGGAGGTTTGAAACTCAGTGTAAGGGTCCCAGGAAGCTCTTTACTGTCTCTTTTGCTCATGTCAGAGGTTCATGAAGACTTGGGCAGGTCCAGGCAATCTAGAGGAACCCCAAACAGGAAGGAGAGCTGAGTTCAAAGCAGGGTTCCCTAGCTCATAGCAGTGGATGAAGAAAAATTGATGTCTCCCTCTGGCCCAGCCTATATGTAGACTTCCTACACGATCTGGTTCTTATGCCTGCTGTAGGAAATCCCACAGCCATAGCCTTTAAGTTACCTGCCTGCTTGGGCATGGCCTCTTATACTATAAATGCCAATGTAAAGCATTCCTTCCCTCTCTCTTCTGGCTGCCGGATTTGGTTCCTGTTCCCTGTTTGTGCAGAGGGCTGTGAACTGTGAGTCTACCCCTAAATAAATAACCCTTTATTAAACTCAATTCTGAGCTAGTGTGGGATTTCCTTTTAGCATCCATGTTCATCTGGCACCCCACATGGATCTGAACTCCACACCTACTGGGTGGACCGGCCTAAAAGGCCCAAGTGGTCCACAGCCCAGAAAGTCTTCCACCCCCCACCTGCTTGGCTTGCTTTCATCTACTAAGTGGTTTTCTTTTTGTAAAAACCCCACCACAGCAGAGCTAAATGCACATGGGGACTTGGAAATTTCCCAAGCTCACACACAGTCCCCCTCGCACTGCCACATTCCCTGCTGTGCGGTGACTTGCACAGCTTCCAGTTTGTACTCCCTGCTCCTTGCTCCATGTACAGAATTGATTTTTTTAAAATTTTTTTTAACTTTATTTGACTTTATTTCATGTGCATTGGTATAACGATGTCAGAGTCTCTTGAACTGGAGTTACAGACAGCTGCAAGCTGCCATGTGGATACTGAGAATTGAACCTGGGTCCTCTGGAGGAGCAGTCAGTGCTCTTAACCACTGAGCCATCTCACCAGCCCCGGAATTGATTTAATTGCTTTTAATTTGTCAAGCAAAGCATATTTGTCAGTATTTAACCAGCACCAAGGTGGAAAACTAAAGCAGAGGTAGACTGTTCCTGGCGCCACTGGTTGTGCCTCCAGTGGTTGTGACTCTGCAACCATGATACCTGCTGGACAATAAGGATTTATACATCTAAAACAATTTACCAGACCTCATAACACAGGTAAATATTTTATTAGTTAGTAAATCATTGAACTTGAAAGTTATATAATAGCAGACAACATTAACATAGAAAATTTTAGTAACCTTTTTGCTGCAAGGCTTATATGGTTATTGTGATACATCCATTTATTGGATATTGGAACTCATATTTTTTTTCTTCATATTATATCCTTAAGAAAATGGTTCAAAGCCGGGCAGTGGTGGCGCATGCCTTTAATTCCAGCACTTGGGAGGCAGAGGCAGGTGGATCTCTGTGAGTTCGAGGCCAGCCTGGTCTACAAGAGCTAGTTCCAGGATAGTCTTCAAAGCTACAGAGAAACCCTGTCTCAAAAAACCAAAAAAAGAAAAAAAAAAGAGAAAATGGCTCGATAATACAACAGTCTTTACAGATTAATAATGATTAGCTAGCTAACAGGATTAATACCATCAAAAATCAAAAGTTACCTGAAAAATTAATACTATTGAAAAGGATAACTTTAATTTGACAGACAAAATTCAAACCATATCAAAGGGTACTGAGAAATTATCTAAAAGAATTCATACTATTGAATTTGACAATCAATATCTGTTAAAATTTATGATAGGTTAGCAGATAGAGTATCTCTCCAGAAAGGCAATCTGCATGCTATCCAAATAATGTCCAAGGATGAGATGTTATCTTTCAAGGAAAAACTTCAGACCTTGGAATTACATGTGCAGAATGAGGACCAGAGGCTAGGTGCCTCAATGAAATCACTAGAAATATATACAGGCTTTACAAAATACAATAGTAAAAAGATTGGAAACAATTGAGGAAATTATTGGAGCTGATGAGTAGGGAAAGAAGGTATAAGGACAGGATTTAACATTGCCAATACTTGTCAGAGATGATTTACCTAGGGTTTTAGCTTCCTACCCTGACAAAGCATCAAGTTCTAAATTCCCAAAAGGACCCAAAGAAGGTATATGGATACCTATAGGAATGAATGATCTAAAAGAAATTAAGCAAGTAGTAGTAACTTACGGCTTGCACTCCGCATCTGTTAGGGAGATGGTAAAGGACTGTCTTCAGTTAGTTTCAGCAGTCCCTGGATGATGGGCCCCAACTGATGTGGAAATGTTATTTTAGTGAAGAGGAAAAAAATTTAGAACAACAGGGAAAAGCAAAAGGACTTGAGACTTCCCAAGATCAAATTCTTGGTGAGGGCACTTATGCTGATCCACAGGCTCAAGCCCTTTATGATGAACAAATCTTGCCCTTATGCCACAAAGCAGCCTTAAATGCTTAGGAAAGGATTCAAGAACTAGGAAAACAAATTGAATCACATACCAGGGTTAAACAGGGCCAGAGAGAACCCTTTAGTGACTCTTCACAAGATTAACTAAGGCTGTACAAATAAGAGTAACAGACCCAGATGCTAAACGAGTATTTATTGAATCTCTGGCTTTTGAAAATGCCAACATAGAATGCAAAAAGATACTTGGGCCTTTAAAGATTAGGTCAGCACCAATGGATGAAGCACCAATGGATGAATGGATCCTGCATACAATGAACACTGAGACATTTGACCATAATACTGAATCTTGGGTGGGAAAAGGAATTTACAAAGGTATAAGGAAACATCAAAATGCCAAATGTTTTAATTGTGGTAGAATAGGACATCTGAGAAGGGATTGTAGACAAGGAATTCCTAGAAATAATATCTCCTCTGGGAATGGCAAAAATAAAAGGTATCAACCTTTTTGATTATGTAGAAGGTGTGGCAAAGGCTGACATTGGACCAATGAATGCAGATCAATAAAAGACAGACAAGGCAACCCAATACCATTGGGAAACTCCTTGGGGGCCTCTCACAGGCCCCCAAGTCAAAAGTGGTCCAGTCATTTCCAGTTGCTGTGGTGGACATGTCTCACCAGAAAAATTAAAAAATCCAGAGCCTTCTGTAAAAAACCATACTGTTCTAAACAGATTTCCAAGCTTCTGGGATTGATCTTAGCAGCATGCTTGCACATTCTCCAGGTCCTTGCTAGGGTGTTTGGCTATGGAATTCAGGAGAATATTCATATTTTATATATTATATATGTTTATATTATACTATGTATAAGGTATCTTTTTTTCAAACTTTAATTCTACCCCCTCTTGGCTCAGCAGTATCAAATTGCTTGTCCATGCCTCATTCCCAGACCCCAATGATACTTGCTGACAAGAAGTCGCAGTTTTATCAAAGTTTTGTTCTTTTTCTGTTTTTGCTAGCATATCAAGTTCCCCGTTGCATTACACTGGGACTTGATCCTGTTATTGGCCTACATTCAAGAGAACAGTAGGGTGTCTTGTAAGAGGCTGGCCTTCTTTACATTGTCTTAAGAGAATGGAGCTTGCTAGCTCTTCAGAGGGGACACAAGATCACCTCCACAAGCTCAGATGGTTCAGAAAAATCTAGGAGCTTGGGGTTTTCAGACCTTGAAATCCAGACCATAAGGGTCGTGGTACTATTCTTTCCCAACAAGAACCCTGACCTCGAAAAACAGACCTGCTTCACTCTCATGATTAAGTCTTTGTATGTTCCTTGGCTTTCTTAAAAAAAAATAAATAAAAAAGAACAACTGTGAAACCCAGCCGCAAAAATAATAATAATAATAATAATCTCAGCCTACTAGGAGATACCAGTGGACTATCCTTTCACAGGAAATGCTCAATAGCCCCACCCTATGCCAATACTTGGTAAGTCAGCCATTGAAAATAATATGTAAAAAATTTCCTAAATCTATAATTTACCATTACATGGATGACATTTTGCTATCTGAGTCAAACATAGATACTTTAGAAAGAATATTTGAAGAAATAAAGAAAGTTTTGCCAAAATGGGTACAAATTGCTCCTGAAAAAATACAGAGAGGAGATTCTGCCAATTATCTAGGTTAATAGGTTTACAGAAAATTAGAATACAAAAGGCACAAATTAGGAGAGACTGATTACAGACTCTTAATGACTTTCAAAGATTGTTAGAAGACATTCCCAGACTATGACCAGCTGCTGGGATAACACCTAATCTAATAGTTCATTTAAACAAAACCTTAGATGGTGACGAAGACTTAAATAGTCCCAGAGAATTAATAGCTGAAAAGGAATTGACTGTTGTTGAAGAAAAATTACAGGAGGCACATGTGGATAGGGTGAATCCAAATCTTAATTGCATTTTAGTTATATTGTCTTCCAGAATTTCCCCTACAGAAATTTTAATGCAAAAGGAAGATATTATCTTAGAATGGATCCTTTTACCAGATAAACCAAGTAAAAAATTAAAAACTTATGTGGAAAAAGTCTGTGAATTGAGTATAAAAGGAAAATTGAGACTTCATCAACTAGCAGGTATAGACCCAGCAGAGATTATAATGCCTTTTACTACTGATGAAATTAAAAAATTGCCGGGTGGTGGTGGCACACACCTTTAATCCCAGCACTCGGGAGGCAGACACAGGCAGATCTCTGTGAGTTCGAGGCCAGCCTGGTCTACAAGAGCTAGTTCCAGGACAGGCACTAAAGCTACAGAGAAACCCTGTCTCGACAAACAAAAAAAGGAAAAAAAAACTGTTGCTGGGCAGTGGTGGCACATGCCTTTAACCCCAGCACTAGGGAGGCAGAGGCAGGCAGATCTTTGTGAGTTTGAGGCCAACCTGGTCTACAAGAGCTAGTTCCAGGACAGGCTCTAAAGCTACAGAGAAACCCTGCCTTGAAAAAAAAAAAGAAATTAAAAAATTATGGGAAGACAATAAACCTTGGCAACAAGCTTGTGCTATTTTTTAGGAGAGATTAATAGCAATTATCCCAAAAGTGATAGAATTAACCTTATAAAGAAAACTACTTGGATCCTTCCCTGCATTGTACAGGATACACCAATAACTGGAGCCCGTACATTCTATACTGATGCATATAAAGCAGGAAAGGTAGGTTACAAATCAGAAGATTTAAGTAAGGTGGAAAAAAGACCTTATAATTCTGTCCAAAAGGCAGAATTAAATGCTAAGGGATTTTAAAGAACCTCTTAACATAGTTACTGATTCACAATATTCAGAAAGAGTTGTCTTGCATATTGAAACTGCTAAATTTATACCAGATGATACAAAATTGACTTCATTATTCATACAGGTTCAAGATATAATCAGGAATAGGCTCCGATCCCATGTGGGTCTGCTAGCACAGGGTAATGCAGAAATTGATTGATTATTGATTGGAAATGTGTTGAAGGTTTCAGAATTTCATAACAAACATCATATCAATATCAAAGTTTTAAAGAAAGAGTTTCTAGGGGCTGGAGAGATGGCTCAGCGGTTAAGAGCACTGACTGCTCTTCCAGAAGTCCTGAGTTCAATTCCCAGCAACCACATTGTGGCTTACAACCATCTGTATTAAGATCTGGTGCCCTCTTCTGGCCTGCGGGCATATATGCAGACAGAACACTGTATACACAATAAATAAATAAATATTTAAAAAGCTTTAAAAAGAAAGAGTTTTCTATTACATGTCAACAAGCTAAGGAGATTATAAAGAGATGTTCTACTTGGTCTTTCTATAACCAAACACCACTACGTGCAGGGAGTAACTCAAAGGATACTCAAAGGAATGAAATCTGGCAGATGGATGTGTTCCATTTTGCAGATTTTGGAAAATTAAAATATGCACACCACACCATTGACACTTATTCACGTTTTCAATGGGCAACTGCTTTGAGCTCAGGAAAGGCTGATTCAGTAATCACCATTTATTAGAAGTTATGGCCATCATGGGTATACCTGAACAAATAAAGACAGATAGCCCAGCATATGTCTCTAAGAAAATGAAACAGTTTTTTGCTTAAGATGATATAAAGCATATTACAGGTATACCAAACAATCCTACAGGTCAGGCAGTAGAAAGATCAAATTGAACTATAAAAGGATATGTTAAACAAACAGAAAGGGATGGAAAATACCCCCGAAATAGATTACATGGATACATGATGCTTATTGACCTTGAATTTTTTTTAATATTTACTTATTATGTATACAGTATTCTGTCTGTGTGTATGCCTGCAGGCCAGAAGAGGGCACCAGACCTCATTACAGATGGTTGTGAGCCACCATGTGATTGCTGGGAATTGAACTCCAGACCTTTGGAAGAGCAGGCACTGCTCTTAACCGCTGAGCCATCTCTCCAGCCCAAAGATTTATTTATTTATTTTGTTTACAGTGTTCTGTCTGCATGTGTGCCTGCAGGCCAGAAGAGGACACCAGATTTCTTTACAGATGGTTGTGAGCCACCATGCGGTTGCTGGGAATTGAACTCAGGACCTCTGGAAGAACAATCAGTGTTCTTAACCTATGAGCCATAACTCCAGCCCCCTCCCCTTTTTTTTTGGTTTTTCGAGACAGGGTTTCTCTGTAGCTTTGGAGCCTGTCCTAGAACTAGCTCTTGTAGATCAGGTTGGCCTTGAACTCACAGAGATCCACCTGCCTCTGCCTCCTGAGTGCTGGGATTAAAGGTTTGCGCCACCACCACCCGGTGACCTTGAATTTTCTTAATGCTAATGAGAAAGGAACAACAGCAGCAGAGAGACATTGGATAATAGAAAAGTCTTCTGAATTAAATCAGCCAGTGTATTTCAAGGATGTGCTAACCTCACAATGGAAGCCAGGAGATCTGCTACGTTGGGGAAGGTGTTTCACTCTTGTTTCAACAGGAGAAGAAAAGTTATGGATACCATCAAAATTAACAAAGATTCAGTTTGAAAAAGAGAAATATCTTGAGAAAGAGAAATGATGACCCATCCACAGAGGTAACAACCATCAGGTGGTAACGAAACCTCATAAAGGTTGGGGCAGGGTTCTGTTCTTGTCTTTGCAGGAAAATACTCATCTTCAAAAAGTCAAGAGACCCTGGACAGCCAGATGCCTAAAGAGGAAAAGATAATTACCCAGATAGGATCACCAAGCAAAGAGATATGACTTATGAGGACAGGCCATCTGAAGGTAAGAATCTCTAAACATGAACTAGAATAATAGTCATGACTCACTTAAAAATCAAAGCTGGCTTTGGAGTTGGACAATGGCTCTGTCCTTCTCTGAATCCAAGCACATTGTTAAAATAAAAATTCAGAGTTTCTGTCTCATGTCAGGAGCCATGATATGGAACAGAAAGAAGAAAGAATTTAGAAAAATTTTTACTTTTCTTTATACCTATATTTGTCTCTATCATATCTTTCATTGAATATATATCTGTATAAATAATGTTTAAGTTTTCTACAATGAACAATGAATTTTCCTGCAGTAATCTTTGAAGTTTCCAGGAAGAATATGGGACCCACAACAATGACTCCACCTGGTTGATATGATGTCATGATGCTGATAGTGCTACTATAAGACCTGTTTTGGGTACCAGCTGCTCAAGATGGTTTCAACTTGGTTAGCTGAAATGGTGCACTTTTTTTTACAACGTTCTGGCCAGAACTCCAAACAGGAACCTCAGAAAAACCCTACTGAATACTCAGAGACTATTTGCAATTATACCAGACAGTAATATTGAAATTTAACCATCATTTTACTTTCACTAGATTCCATAGAAAGAAATCACCCCCATGACAGCTGGAAGTAATTCTAGAAGACGATGTCCCCTCTCCCAACAAAGTTTATCCTTAGGGACATCAATTAGGGGTTGATTATGATTGGTATAGGGTTGGGGGTTGAGGGGGGAAATTATGTAGGCTCAGGGATCTCGTTGAAGAAAAAGGGGGAAATTGGATGGGATAATAGATTAGTGTGAACTTACACTAATAATAATAGTGAGTAATAGAATGAATACTTGTGAACTATTATTTATAGGCAGTTTACATTGATATAGATTCTTGTATATTGACACAAACTTAAATTATATTGAATATGTTCCTATTTTCATCTACAATATTTGTATACCTAGGCAAAGTTATTTTATCATATTGTATGTATGCTTCTACCTCCACTTAAGACATTTTATCTATTGATACAATTTTAGGATATATTTATCATATTGTAATATACATTTCTACCTCTGATCAAGGTTTACATTTTGAGGTCATTGTCCTCATTTGTTGCACAATTGTTTAAAGAGTGTTTAATATTCTAATATGAAGTCTTTAAGTTATATAGGTAATAAGAATTATAGGTCACTAGTCATCCATGTTTGTCATACTTATAGTTAGATTAATCAGGTTCTTTAGATACATGGAGATTGTATTCTGCATAGATAGGTAATATTCAACCACTTCAAAGAGCTGTAGGATATGGCATTTAAATAACTTAGAGTTCTGTTGATGTGAGACATGATTGCTCCTGACAGCACCAATCTATTCCTAAGAGAATGTTGAACACCAAAGACACTCCATTTGGAGCTTGTTTTCTTCTTGGCAAAACTGGCCTTTGGGCAAGGAACTGCCCATGCATCAACCACTGACAAAATGTACAATGTCCGGACAGAACAAGCAGTATACAAGAAAAAAGACTGTCAGATCTTGCCAAGACAGGGTAAGATGGTTTTGAAAAATTTCCTGCCTCGGAAAATGGTCTGTCCATTACTCCAGGCCTTAGCCAAAGTTGGTTGTTCCAACGTTGTAAATGAGACTTTGGGTGATTTCCCAAGTAGCCAGTTGTCTGTCATTTGTTGCACATTTTGGAAGTTGCTTGATTGCACTTCCTGCTTACACAAGTAATATTATTTCCCTTCTCGAGTCTTTGATGGGGTTGAAGACTAGATAGTTGTAGTTACTTTCCTCTCATGATTTGGCCAAGTTACTTATAATACAAGACTTAAACTCTTTAGGATAGGATAATTATTGAAACATTTATCACATGTTTTTTGCTTGATATTGTTTATGCTGGGTGTAATTCTAATTTTTATACCTGATATTTATTCTTTTTTTTCTTTTTTTCCCCTACATTGTTTTGTTTTATTTTTTCCATTCAAGAACATAATTAAAGAAATAAAATTTTTTTTCCTTTCTTCCCCTTCTCCCGGTCCCCTCCCACTTATTTATTCTTATTGTATATAATTTTGTATTAGGCTTAGAAATCTTTTATCTAAACAAAAGGGAGAGGTGCTGTAGAAATTCCTATAGCCCATAGTCTTTAAGTTACCTGCCCACTTGGGTGTGGCCTTTTATACTGTAAATGCAGATGTAAAGCATATGTTCCCTCTGTCTTCTGGCTGCTGGATTTGGTTCCCCATTCATGCAGAAGACTGTGATCTATGAGTCTACCCCCTAAGTAAATAACCCTTTATTATACTCATTTCTGAGCTAGTGTGGGATTTCCTTTTAGCGTCCATCTTCACATGCCTATATTCCTAGTCCAGAGAAATCCTATGATTCTCACAACTTTAAATGTTGTTTCTATGGTGTGACTCCTGCACCTACCATCATTTCACTGCGTGGTCAGATGGAGATTTCCTTGGTCTCTGTGAGGCACGGGCTCACCTATTCTCATCCTTTACTACCTTCAAACAGACTTGGGCTACTCTCCACCCATTCCTTCCTCCACCTCCAAACATCAGCCCTCAGGTCTCCCTGCTGCTTTTATGTGTTTTCTTGAACCCTGCAGATTCATCCTCCTTAGTGGCATTTGCTACACGCTTTCTTATTTTTGTTTTTTTAATTCACTTTAATTTTATTTTGTTTAAAGATGTATTTATTTATTATATATACAACATTCTGACTCCATGTATGCCCGCACACCAGAAGAGGGCATCAGATCTCATTACAGATGGTTGTGAGCCTCCATATGGTTTCTGGGAATTGAATTCAGGACCTCTGGAAGAGCTGTCAGTGCTCTTAACATCTGAACCATCTCTCCAGCCCCTCATTTTTATTTTTATATGTAAGAGTGTTTTGCTTGCATATACTTCTGTGTACCATGTGCATGCAGTGCCCATGGAGGGCAGAATAGGGTGTTGGATCCCTATTCACCAGACTAGGATGTTGGAACTGTTGTTACAGGCAGTTATGGGTCTCTGTGTGGGTACTAGAAGTTGAACTCTGGTTCTCTGGAGGAGGAGGAGCCAGTGCTCTTAACTGCTGAGCCATTCAGCCCTCTCTTGTATTTCAAAGTCTGATATGCCCAATATCAGGTATTTGCATCTGAGCAGAATGAAATGCTTTGTAGCTGAAATGCTTAACTTTGGGTGGATGCTGAGAAGGGCCAACCAATAGGAATGAAGTTGGAGGAAAAGGAGAAAAGGTTGAGAAGAAGGAGCTGGTGGGAGCTGAAGTTCAGGATGGGGACAGGTTGGTCACTGATGGCCTCCACGGTCTCTATAAAGGACAGTCTCATAAACTGAGGCAAGCAGTGAAAGAAGTAGCAGTCTCTGCCCAATGCTGGCCTTTGCCAGGGTGGAAGAGGTGCTGATGAGCAGGGCTGAGTGAAACTAGAGTGAGACAATGGTAGATGTGGAGAGCCTTCAACCAGGGAGGAGACTCACAGTGGGTAACGGAAGACATGAAGTAAGGAAGGTTTTAAATCAATACAAACAAGCTTTGCCCTGTGAACTAAAGAAAAGGATAAGTCTGGAGAAGTGTTTCAGCTGTTAAAAGCACTGGCCACTCTTCCAGAAGACTCAGATTCCTTTCCTAGCATCCACAGGGTAACTCACAACTGTCTGTAACTTGGGTCCCAGGGAATCAAACACCCTCTTCCGGCCTCCAGGCATGCTGTGTACAGAATAATTTTCTGTACACTGTGTGAAGATATGTCTATGATTGGCTTAGTAAACAATCTAACTGACCAATAGCTGAGCAGGAGAAAGTTAGGTGGGAAAGTCAAACTGAATGATGGGATGAGGAAGAGCTGAGTCAGAGAAGTTACCAGCCAGATGGAGAATGAGTCAGACACACAAAATAGGATAGAGGTAATAGCCATGAACCTTGGGCAGCACATAGATTAATAGAAATGGGTTAAATTGTAAGAGCTAGTTAGTAATAAGTCTGAGCTATTGGCCAAGCATTTATAATTTATATTAAGTCTCCATGCCAGTTATTGGGGAAGCTGCTGCCATTATTTGGAGCAGGTGGTCAGGACAAGAAAACTCCTCCTACACAGGAGCACCAGGCATACACATGGTAAACAGACAGACATACATGCAGGCAAAACAAACTCAGCAATTTTAGAAAAAGAGAATAAGCCAAGTGGTGGTGGTGCATGCCTTTAATCCCAGCACTCAGGAGGCAGAGGCAGGTGTATCTCTGTGAGTTCAAGGCCAGCCTGGTCTACAAGAGATAGTTCCAGGACAGGCTCCAAAGCCACAGAGAAACCCTGTCTCAAAAAAAAAGAGAGAGAGAGAATAAAAGCTGGTGCATTTGCTCCATTTACCTTGCTTCTTTGTCCCCATCAATGTCATTCAGTGGTACAGTTCCTGTATGTGCCTAGTCTCTCTCTTACAGATGCATCCAAGATGATTCTGGCAGAATTTAGAGTCACCTCTCTCTGTGGATGTTAGGAAGCCAGCTCCTCCTGGCCTTACCTGGTAGAGCCTGTGTGACTTTTTTTTTTTTTGACCCAGCAGCCCCTTCTTTCTGGACACTAACTCCCAAGCAGGTGAACTGAGAGGAAGTACAGAAGAGGATCCTATCTACCTCATAATCAGATTGATTCTATTAAACCATTAACTGTGTATCTACTGAGGTCCCTGGCTTTCTGTAATGTGGGATATCCTTCTGTATATGTGTTGCTTTTATTGGTTGATGAATAAATCTCTTTTGGCCAGTGACTTAGCAGAGTAAAGCCAGGTGGGAAATCCAAACAGAGATAGAGAGAGAAAGTAGGCAGAGTCAAGGAGATGGCATGTAGCCCTATGGAGAAAGCCAAAGGAGAAAGATGCCAGAATATTACAGGTAAGCCACAGCTTCGTGGCAGTACATAGATTGATAGAAATGGGATAATTTGAGATGTAAGAGCTATCTAGGAATATGCCTGAGCCATTGGCCAAACAGTGTTATAATTAATATAGTTTCTGTGTGATTATTCAGGACTGGGTGGCCAGGAAACAGAAGCGCAATCTCAGACTACATTTCTGCCTATCCCAACTCTGGTGTTCCCACCACAACCACCACCATTACTACCATCACCACCACTGCTGCTACAGTTTTTCCACATTCCAGACTTGAGGAAATGGTGAGAGGTTACTAGGGGCCCAAGGTCATATGGCTTTCTTAGGAAGAACTAGGCTTTGAGCCCAGGTAGTATGGTTCCCAGGCCTGTGCTCCCAAGAAAGTTATTTAAAACTTCAGTTGGAGGGGTTGGGGTGCAGCTTGGCACATTGGAGTGCTTATGTTGCATGCATGAAGTCTGGGATTCAATCTTCAGCACTGCATTTAAAACAAGGCATCATAGCCAGGCTTAGTAGCACATGTCTTTAATCCCCACACCAGGGAAGCAGAGGCAAGTGGATTACTAAGTTCGAGGCCAGCCTGGTCTACAGAGTGAGTTCCAGGACAGCTAGCCAGAGATACACAGAGAAACTCTGTCCCTAAAAATCAAAACTAAATATATATATATATGAAAAACAGATTTCTATATATAAAAAAAACAAAAACAAGCTGGGCAGTGGTGGTGCATGCCTTTAGTCTCAGCACTGGGGAGGCAGAGGCAGGTGGTCTACAGATCGAGTTCCAGTACAGCCAGGGCTACACAGAGAAACCCTGTCTTGAAGAACAAAACAAAACAAGCAAACAAAAAAGATAGAAGATTACGTTTTCCCTTTATTAACATACGGAAGGCTGTGTGTGTTAAATAAGTGACGTAAGAAAAATGTCACAGTGGTTAAGAGCACAGACTGCTCTTCCAGAGGAACTGTCTATAACTCCAGGTCCAGGGGATCCAACACCCTCATGCAGACAAGTGTATACATAAAATAAAATAAATATTAAAAAACGTCATGGAGGCCGGGCAGTGGTGGTGCACGCCTTTAATCCCAGCACTCGGGAGGCAGAGGCAGACGGATCTCTGTGAGTTCGAGACCAGCTTAGTCTACAAGAGCTAGTTCCAGGACAGGCTCCAAAGAAACACAGAGAAACCCGTCTCGAAAAACAAAAATGTCCCGGAAGGAGTTGGACTGTTGTTGATGATGTTGTGAGTGCTGGGTTGGCAGGTGGAGGGCAGGCGTTCACACTGGGAAGAAACTTTCCTGTGTACCAGACTGGAACAAGCACCGTGCTGGCCAGGAAAATGAGTTGCCCCATGGGAATGGTGGGTACCAGAGGTGGGACAGCCAGCACTAAGTTTGTGAAGAACAAGAAGGTGTGACCTCTTCAGCTGGACCACAGTCCTGAGCAGGCTGAGATGACTGCTAGAAATAGCAGTGTTTCCTCTCTGAAAGCTGTTCAGGAAAACTTGGAATCACCTTGACAAGGTCATGAGACCAGTTTATTCAACCAGTTTATTCTGGTTGCTTTAGCAATGGAGTCCCACCTTCCAGCTCACACACCTAACCCACTCAGAGATCATACCTGGATGGACCAGGGATTGCAGGGGAGGCATGTTGTCATCTGGCAGGTGCTGGAGGGTAGCCATGCACAGGACTTAATTCCAGCAGATTATAACTACAACCCCAAGTTACTCATCAGGGAAGTGGTCATCTTTCTCTTTTGACCCTAGCAGCCTCCTCTGTAATCCACACACTTCCCTTTCTATGGGAGCAGATTTGAGAGAGAGGGCAGGGATAATTCAACCTTCGACATGCTCTAGACCCTGACCAGTCTTCAGTCTATCATAGAATGGAACATCCTCCATCTAAACAAGGCTCCAAGTGTGTCTGGCTCTCCTCCATCCAGATCTACTGCCCAGCTCACACACAACATGGTTATCCTTTGTTACCCACAGCCCCCCCCTCAAAGGTCCTCCACTATGCTTCTTTATAGCTGTCTGTAATCTCACCTTCATAGCCATCTTCCCACCATCGTGGAGCCTGGTGCTTGCACAGATGACCATAGATTTCACAGAAACGTACAGGGTTCCACTTCAACCTCCTGTGTGCTAAGATTACAGGTGTGTGCTACCACACTGCCTTATATGCTCTGCTGATCCAGCTTGGCTAGGTAAGCACTGTAACAACCGAGCCACACCCCAGCCTCCACTGTGACATTTTCACGCATGCATGTAATGTATTTCGATCATATTCACCCTCTATTACCCTGCATTACCCGCTTTCACCACTCTCCAGCAGGTTCTTTAATTTTTTTTTAAATATTTGAAAGTTGGGTATGGTAACACATACTTTTACTCCCAGCACTGGGGAGGCAGAGGCAAGCAGATCCCCATGAGTTCTGAGTTTGGTGAGCCTGGGTCTGCATAGAGGTTACATGGTAAGACCTTGACTCAAAAAGTAAGAACAGATTGGAGAGGTTAAGAGCACTGGCTGCTTTTCCAGAGGTTCTGAGTTCAATTCCCGGAAAACACATGGTGGCTCACAACCATCTGTGATGAGATCTGGTGCCTTCTTCTGGTTTGCAGGCATACATGCAGACAGAACACTGTATACATAATTTTTTTTGTGTGGTTTTTCGAGACAGGGTTTCTCTGTAGCTTTGGAGCCTGTCCTAGAACTAGATCTTGTAGACCAGGTTGGCCTCGAATTCACAGAGATCTGAATTAAAGGCTGGAATTAAAGGCATTTGCCACCACTGCCCAACATAATGAATAAATCTTTAAAAAAAATAACAAAACAAAGCCAGGCAATGGTGGTGCACGCCTTTCACCCCAGCACTCAGGAAGCAGAGGCAGGTGGATCTCTGAGAATTTCGAGGCCAGCCTGGTCTACAGAACAAATATATATTTTCGGGGTTTAATGTGTGCACCATACCACAGGACACCTGTGGAAATTAGAGTTCAACATGAGGTTCTCTTGTTCCACTATGTGTCATTCTGGGGGTGAAACCTGGGTTGTCTGGCTAAACTATGTCGCTTGTTTTCCAGCAAACTTTTAATACCTGCCGTAATTTATTCAGCTAATGACAGAATTTGATAAAAGGGCCACTTCCCTTGGGAACTGTAATGCCAGCAATCTAGAACCCCAGGGCTGTATCCAGACAGTCAGCCCATGGGCAGGACAGTGCCCAGTGATCCAGAACCCCAGGGCTGTATCCAGACAGTCAGCCCATGGGCAGGACAGGGTCCAGCGATCCAGAACCCCAGGACTGTATCTAGAAGGTCAGCCCATGATTAGGACAGGGCCCAGTGATCCAGAACCCCAGGGCTGTATCCAGACGGTCAGCCAATGGGCAGGACATGGCCTGGCTCCAAACTGAACTCTTTGGAATATACTGCTCTAGTTTGAAATCCGGGATATGTTAGACAATTGTCCGTTGATTCCAGGAGAAAGGAACCAAGGTGAGGGAAAGTGAATAATTGAACCCTTCAGAGTCATTTGCATCTCTGTTTACATCTCAGTGACTCCTCCCCCACCCCAGCTCCTGTAGGGAGCAGCCTGCTCCAGGATTAGAAGCCCAGCCACATGTGTGACTTGCAAGCCATGCTTGAGGTCTTGGGTTTATTCTCAGCACTGTAAGACATAAATGAATGAATAATAGTTTTGGGGTTGTTTTGTCTGTTGATTGTATATGAGCACACATTGGATGAAGTGTGGCGGTCAGAGGACAGCTTGTGGGAGTGGGTTCTCACCTTCCACTCTGTGGGTCCTGGATCGGGTTTGGCAAAAAGCACCACTAGTTTGCTATCTTGTCAACGTTGTGAGCTTTTTTTTTTTTTTTTTTTTTGGTCTTGGCTGACCTGGAACTCACTACATTTCCCACAGATCAGTCTGATGGAGACTAGCCTCTGACTCTAGAGTCACCACTACACTGACCTTATTGTTTTATTGAGGCAGAAGCTATATACCGAAGGCTGCCCTTGATCTTGGCATCATCTAGCATCAGTCTTCTGAGTGATGAGATGGTAAGTATAAGCCACCATACCTGGCTTTTCCTTATTTTTGAGCTTAATGTTTTCCTCTGTCCTATCATTCAGTTCTGATACCAGTTCACTCTTGTCTGCATGGTTTGTTTGTTTGTTTAGTTTTTTTGGGGGGGGTCTTTTTGTTTGTCACAGTTTCTCAGACTCAGGGTTTGCTGTTTCTTCCCCCCATGTTTGTCGATGGTGAGAAAGGTCTATGTAGCCAGTGCTGTCCTTGAACACTGCACCTCCCAACACCTCCCAAGTACTACACTTAAAAGCACACAAGTCAGCTGGGCTGTGGTGGCGTGTGCCTTTAATCCCAGCACTTGGGAGGCAGAGGCAGGCATATCTCTGAGTTCAAAGCCAGCCTGGTCTACAAGGTTCTAGGACAGGCTCCAAAGCTACAGAGAAACCCTGCCTCAAAAAATAAAAATAAAACCCAAGAGAAACACACACACACACAAAAGCACACAGGTCACACCTGGCTGACTTGGTTTGGATGACTTTGACAGTTCTGAAGAGGGTTGGATTTGTCTGAAGTTCTTTTCATAATTGGACAAGACTCTTGGGTTTGGGGGAGGGCGATTTTTTTTCTTTTCTTTTTTCTTTTTCTTTCTTTCTTTTTTTTTTTTTTTGTGGTGAGGTTGTCTTGGAACTTGCTCTGTAGACCAGACTGGCCTTGAACTTAGAGATCCACCTGCCTCTGCCTCCTAAGTGCTGGGATTAAAGGTGTGCGCCACTGCAACCTGGCAAGGGAGGAAGATTCTAACACAGGTCAAGTGCTTTGATTAAATAAGTCAAGTTATTTACTTATTTACACAGTTGTTAATTCTCCTGCCCCCTGCTCCTTCTCTGTGACAGGGTGCTACTGTAACCTAGGCTGATCTGGAACTCACTTTCTTTCCTATGCCCCTGCTTAGCCCACCACAGACGGTCACATGCCCATCAGGCTATTGGCTGATAGAGCACTGGACCCCAGCGAGATTTCTAAAAGGCCAGCCCTGTAAATTCTGTCACAAACGGGCTTCAGAGCTTGGCAGTGGTGGCACAGACCTTCAATCCCAGCACTGGGGAGGCAGAGACAGGCCTGATCTGAGTTTGAGGTCTAGTCTATACCTGGACAGCTAGAATTACATAGAGAAACCCTGTCTTGAAAAACCAACCAACCAACAAACCTACCAACCAACAAAAGACCAAATAGGCTTCAAACATCTAATGTGGCCAGTTTTAGCAGAAAGAAATCAGGTCTAACTGGGTGTAGTGGAACACACTGGTAATCAAGGTCATCCTCCGGCTATATCCAAAGTCCGTCTGTCTCCAAAAGGGAAGGAATGACGGACCAAGCTGTCTGTGAATCTTCTGCCATCTCCAGGATATTTTATCATGGTCTGGGATCGTTCAGGTGGTGTTACACAGAGTCAGGAGCTGATAACAGGGTAATAGGGGCTCTGCTGTGATTCTGCTAAACCCTCCTAAGATTTGAGCTCCTGAACCCTGCAGGGGTGCGGGGCTGTAGAGAGGAGTGGGAACTTTATAAGAGATGGCCCTAAGGGGTTGTGACAGTGACAACGGTGCTCTGTCAAGCCCTTCTGTGCTGACTCTAGCAGGCAGGACATAGGCTGGTGAATGAACAGTGCTGGAGAACTGGAGACTTCTGAAGTGGCCAACTGTAGCAGGGCCATGTGAGAAGCATCCTCTCCAGCACGTGTTCTTGGCCTCCACTCGTGGGCATACAGAAAGAACAGTCATGGCCCAGCCCAGGGGATTTTTTTTTTCCAGCAGTTCATATAGGTTTATGTGGTGCTGGGACTTGACTCAAGGACTTTAATTCATAGTAGGTAAGCATTTTACCAGCTGAGCTACGTTCCCTGCCCAATACAAATATTTCGATCATCTCAAATTTTGATATCCGAACCGGGATAGGTTGGGAGTGGGTAGGACTAGTGGCCCTCAGTCACTGCTCCCCTAATTTGCATTGACAAAATCAGACTAGTTTCTGTTACCTGGGCTCTGTCTGTAGTAGCTAAATGCAGATTTAAATGCAGAAGCACTGTAGATTTAGGACAGCATAATGTTCTATTTAGGTTCATTCTAGACTGGCCAAATAGTCAACTCACAGGACCACCCTGGACCTTGGTAATCTTCTAATAAAGAGTTGGTGTGGTAAGATTTTCCCCTATGGTGACAACCAGTGGGAACAGTGTGCTACAAAAGGAAATGCTGGGACAAATCACACCTGTATACCTGACTTCCTGTAACCAGGAAATGCTGCTCTTCCTGCGCCCTGCTGCCCCCTACTGGTCCAGGTTCAGCTCGAAGGAGCTGAGACTCCCTGTCCAGAGCCCAAGCTCCCAGCTCTGACTGGCCCCCCACACTGCCTTTGGTAGTGTTCTGGGTCCCCCTGAACCTTGGTTTCTTCATCTGGAAAAAACTGTGGGTACCAATGGAGGCAGAAAGGCAAAATGTCTCCAAGGTTGCCCAGCCAAATACAACTAAGTCACTCTTCTTGCCCTGTTGCAGACACAAGGCAGCTGTGCTTGGCCTACAGAGCAAACATCATGTCACAGGCAAATCCCCTGCCCGTTGTGATCTTGTCCACAAAGCTCTCTGGCAGGACTGAGGACAGGACTTGGAGGATAAGGGACACATGCTGCTCTGTACTGACAGCCCTGCCACAGTCGATGTTCAGTAGCCATCAGTGCCTACAGCAGGGAGGAAAGATTATGTTCTCATGTCCCCTCCTCCCAGAGGCTCCAGGAGGGCTGGAGTGCCCTCTCTCCTAGGCTGAGATGAGGGAACCAGCCTTGAACATACACATATATCTGCATGCTATGATTTCTGGTTTACAGAGCCAGCAGCAGCCTTGCACAATAAATAATTACATTTATACATTTATTTTATATTTTGTAACTAGTTAGCAATATATACCAAGTGAATAAGTAAACATTAGCATTAACTTAGTTTTTTTGTTTTGTTTTTTGGTTTTTTGGTTTTTGGTTTTTCCGAGACAGGGTTTCTCTGTAGCTTTGGAGCCTGTTCTGGAACTCACTCTGTAAACCAGGCTGGGCTCAAACTCACATAGATCTGCCTGCCTCTGCCTCCCAAGTGCTGGGATTAAAAGTGTGTACTACCACCACCCAGCTAATTTAGATATTTTTTTCCATGATATTTATTGAGCTCTACATTATTCTCTGCTCCCCTCCCTGCCACTCCCCTCCCTCCTTCAACCCTCCCCCAAGGTCCCCATGCTCCCAATTTACTCAGGAGATCTTGTCTTTTTATACTTTCTACTTCCCACGTAGATTATATCTATGTAGGTCTCTCTTAGTGTCCATATTGTTGTCTAAGTTCTCTGGGATTGTGGTTTGTAGGCTGGTTTTCTTTGCCTTATGTTTAAAAACCACCTATGAGTGAGTACATGTGATAATTGTCTTTCTGTGTCTGGGTTACCTCACTCAAAATAATGCTTTCTAATTCCATTCATTTTCCTGCAAAATTCAAGCTGTCGTTATTTTTTTCTGCTGTGTAGTACTCCATTGTGTAAATGTGCCACATTTTTTTTAATCCATTCTTTGATCGAGGGACATTTAGGTTGTTTCCAGGTTCTGGCTATGACAAACAAAGCTGCTATGAACATAGTTGAGCACATGTCCTTGTGGCACAATTGAGCATCCTTTGGATATATACCCAAAAGAGGTATTATTGGGTCTTAAGGAAGGTTGTTTCCGGGGCTGGAGAGATGGCTCAGAGGTTAAGAGTATTGCCTGCTCTTCCAAAGGTCCTGAGTTCAATTCCCCGCAACCACATGGTGGCTCACAACCATCTGTAATGAAGTCTGGTGCCCTCTTCTGACTTTCAGGCATACATGCAGACAGAATATTGTATACATAATAAATAAATTTTTTTTTAAAAAAAAGGAAGGTTGTTTCCTAATTTTCTGAGAAATCACCACACTGACATCCATAGGGGTTATACCAGCTTGCATTCCCACCAGCAATGCTGACATCCATAGGGGTTATACCAGCTTGCATTCCCACCAGCAATGCAGAAGTGTTCCCTTTTCCCCACAACCTCTCCAGCATAAGTTGTCATCAGTGTTTTTGATCTTGGCCATTCTTACAGGTGTAAGATGGAATCTCAAGAGTTGTTTTGATTTGCATTTCTCTGATGACTAAGGATGTTGAACATTTCCTTAGTGTCTTTCAGCCATTTTAGATTCCTCTGTTGAGAGTTCTCTGTTTAGGTCTGTACTCCATTTTTTTATTGGATTATGTGATCTTTTGATGTCCAATTTCTTGAGTTCCTTATATATTTTTGGAGATCAGACCTCTGTCTGATATGGGGTTAGTGAAGATCTTTTCCCATTCTGTAGGCTGTTGTTTTGTCTTGTTGACCGTGTCCTTTGCTTAGAGAAGCTTTTCAGTTTCAGGAGGTCCCATTTATTAATTGTTTCTCTTGGTGTCTGTGCTGCTGGGGTTCTATTTAGGAAGTA
>PVIU01000139.1:369223-436161 GCA_004026605.1 Ondatra zibethicus
GCTGGCTTTATATTGAGGTCTTTGATCCATTTGGATTTGAGTTTTGTACATGGTGATAGATATGGGTCTATTTTCATTTTTCTACATGTTGATATCCAGTTATGCCAGCACCACTTGTTGAATATGCTTTCTTTTTTCCATTTGATATTTTTTGCTTCTTTATCAAATATCAGGTGTTCGAAGATGTGTGGATTGATATTCGGGTCTTCTATTCGGTTCCATTGGTCCTCCCGTCTGTTCTTTTGCCAGTACCAGGCTGTTTTCAGTACTGTAGCTCTGTAGTAGAATTTGAAGTCAGGGATTGTGATGCCTCCAGATAGATATTTTTTTTTTTAATGTGTGTGAATCATTTGCCTGCATTCAAGTCTGTGCACCTCATGTATGTATGGTGCCCCCAAAATCCAGAAGAGGGTGTTTGACACTCTGGAACTGGAGTTACAGATGGTTGTGATCCTCCAATGGATGCTGGGAATTGATCCTGGGTTCTTTGGAAGAGCAACCAGTGTTCTAAACTTCTGGCCATTTCCCCAGTCCCATATTAACTTTTTTTGAGATGGGGTGTCTCTGGGAGTCAGGCTGATATCGAACTCCAGATTCTCCTGCCTCAGCCTACCAAGTGTTGGCATTATAGGCATATGTAGTCATGCTGTATTAACTCTTAATTCAACTAGCCTTAAAAGAAAAAAAAAAAAACAGCCAGGTGGTGGTGGCGCATGCCTTTAATCCCAGCACTTGGGAGGCAGAAGCAGGCAGATATATGTGAGTTCAAGGCTAGTCTGGTCTACAGAAAGAATTCCAGAAAAGGCTCCAAAGCTACACAGAGAAACCCTGTCTCAAACCACCGCCATGCCCCAAAAGGAATCTGGTGGTGGTAGTACACACCTTTAATCCCAGCACTCAGGAGGTAGAGACATGTGGATTTCTCAGTTTGAGGCCACCCTGGTCTACAGAGTGAGTTCTAGAACAGCCAGGGCTACTGTCTCCTTTCCCCTGCTAAAAGGTACTGTTCTTGCTTACAATTAGAAATAAGGGAACTGATAATTAAGAGATATAGATAAGGAAACTGAAGAGAACCTGAGTAACTACATATCAAGACCTAGAGTCAAGTATGGCTGCAAACATCTGTAATCCTGGTGCATAGGATGCTGAAGCAGGAGGAGCTTTGTCAATCAGGACAAAGCTACACATAGTGAAATTGTATCTCTAAAAATAAACAAACAAATAAATAAAATAGTGGTGCTAGAGAGATGAGTCAGTGGGTAAGAACATTTTCTGTGCAATCAGAGTTTGATCACAGAAGCCACATAACCAGCCACATGTCTCACACACACCTGTGACCCCAGCTCCAGGAGGGGACAGAAGACTCGCTGGATTCTCACCTGGCTGAGAAAAAAATGCAAGTCCCAGATTTAGGGAGAGGTGTTTCCTGAATGGAAGAGACGAGGAGTGTGATAGAGAAACCCTAACGTCCTCTTCTGGCCTCAGGCACGCACACCCGACACATGGGCACATACACAGGCATACATAAGTAAATAAGTACATCTTTAAAAACATAGAAAGCCCCAGCAACAAAAACACAAGATAACACAAACAAGATTACACACCTGGTTAGCTGTACATGTAGGATTTTTAAAAATTGTGTGTGTGTGTATGTGTGTGTGTGTGTGTGTGCCCATATATCCATCAGAGGACAACTTGAGTCTATTCCTCCATGTGGGTTCTGGAGATCTGGGATTCTGGGGTCATTAGCCTTAGTGGCTAGTGTCTTTACCATCTTTCTGGTCCCTCCTTTTCCTTTGAGACCGGGTGTTACTGTGTAGCTCCAGTTAGCCTCCAGTTTGCTACACAGATAAGCAGACGAGGCAGGCTGTGAACTTGCAGCTGTTCGCCTGTTCCTGTCTCTCGGGTACTAAGATTATAGCCCTCTGTTACCATGCTTTGCTTCCAGAGCCAGGATTTGAAGCTAGGAAAATCACTTTCTTTTACCTATCTAATCTATTCCTCAGGAGCATCTAACTGGGGTGGGGGCAACACCCTCACCCCCATGCTCCCAGCTTAGAGGTGCACAGTAGGCTGCTCGTGTTTTAGGTCTCCCTGTTCTCTGGCATGGTCACAGGGTGCTTTGGCTCCCTGGCCCTCGGCTTCAGAATGCTTTCCTGGGGCTGCGAGCACTCATCCTGGGACATGAAAGGAGGCCAGAGAGCAAGGAGGGTGGCATGATCCGGATCCGCAGTTATGACTCTCAGCCTGGGCAGAGAGCTTTATGACTCAGTGTTGGCTCCACCCTCTGCCCCAGAGAATGCCAGGGAGTGGCCTGTCTTGGAGGAGATCAGCAGACAACCCAAGGCTGGACTGAGGGACTGTGTTGTATGTCTTCCCAGGTTGGGTCCCTCTGCCAGGCCCCACTCACCCCGCTGGCTGGTTGTAGGGAACTAACTGAAGTGCTGGCTGGGGGGTGGGGGGACTGTTGGAGGGCAAGCAGGGCCTCCATGATTCTGTAGCACATCCCTCCTGAGCTCTGCTTTGCAACACAGGGTGCCTGTGTGTGGCAGCAGACCTAGAATGCAGACCTGATGGGGCCATGTCCCCACACTGAGGTCATGGAGTATTTTATTTTGGTGTTTCTCACCTCAGGGAGAGGCCACATTCTCACTATCCCCACCCTTCTCACAGTCCACTGTCATACATGGCTTCCCAGAAGCCATCAAGCTTTGACTTGTGGTGACTTGTCCCTTGTGTCTGGATGGCTGCAGTTGCCTGACTTGTCTCCCGGCATCTTCCTCCTCCCTGCCAGATACTCCGCCTTGTCCCATTGGCAGAGCTGTCATTTTAGGGAATCCAGGATGGGAAGAAAGGCCCAGATTCTTTTGCAAAGGGGTTTGCAGAGATCAGATCAAGTTTTGGCCTGTGAATGTGTGCTCAGAGAGGAGGGATTAAGAGGCAGGGCGATGACTTCTTGGAGAAGATGGTGTCTGAATTAGACCCTAAAGAGGGAACTTAGGACCACACTACCTTGGTACTTCATGACAAGGAGGATGTGTGGGTAGCCTGGTCAAAAGCTTAGAGGCCAGTGCCCTGTGGGTGTGGCCCTGTGTGTGCAACTGGAGTGGGTGTGTTCAGGTGCTCCTGGGCCAAGGCCAGAAGGAAGTGGGCTGGAGCCAGATCCAGGACAGCCCGAGGCACAGCTGGGGTCTTTGGTTCTTCTCTGGACGGGGAGGCTGTGCACGACTTTGTGCATTGTGGCTTCCTGTCTGGATTTTGTGCTTCTGGTCGTAGTAGCTTTGCCTTTTTGAGGAAGATGAGGCAGGTGAGAATCTAGAGGGTCTGGGCTTGGCATGCCCCAGGCCATGGGAGGCGAGGGCGGGAGGAATGCGGATCCACTGCATTCCTTCACTCTCACAATTGTCCTACAGAGGCATTAGTGATGGCACAGCTGGGCATGGGCACAACTAGGACCTGGACAGATGTCTCAGCTGCACTTGGGAACACTGAGTGCTCTTCCAGAGGGCCCAGGTTTGATTCCCAGTGTATACAGGACAACTCACAATCACTTGTAACTTCGGTTTCAGGGATTCAGTGCTGAATCAGCCTCTTCCGGCTGCTGTGAGCATCAGGCATGCACACAGTACACAGTCATACATGCATGCAAAACACCCCCACATATAGAAATAATAAACCTTTTTAAATCTTAAAAACCAACCAACTGAGACTGAAGAGATGGCTCAGAGGTTAAGAGCACTGGTTGCTCTTCCAGAGGTCCTGAGTTTGATTCCCAGCAACCACATGGTGGCTCACAACTGTCTGTAACTCGAGGGATCAGGTACTCTTGAACAGACATGCACGCAGGCAAAGCATCAATGCACATAAAAATAAATAAATCTTTTTTCTTTATTATTTATTATGTATACAGTATTCTGCCTGCATGTACACCTGCAGGCCAGAAGAGGGCATCAGATCTCATTACATATGGTTGTGAGCCACCATGTGGTTGCTGGGAATTGAACTCATGACCTTTGGAAGAGCAGTCAGTGACTTTAAACTCTGAGCCATCTCTCCAGCCCCCCCCAAAATAAATAAATCTTAAGGGAAAAAAAGCAACAAAAAACAAGAACAGCAACAAAACCTGGGTAGGTGATAGACCCATGTTTTCCCAACACTTTCAAGGTAGAATAAGGAGGGCCAGAAGTTCAAAGTCATCCTAAACTACTTAAGTGGTTTGGAATCAGCCCAAAATACATAAGACACTGTCATAAAAACAAAACAAAAATTCCCCAAAGTTCAAGAGCTGGGGGTTGTAGTTACTGGCGAAGTGCTTATCTAGCATGCTAAAAGCCAGCAAAGCGAAAACTGGGTGATAGTGGACATTTGTAGTCCCAGTATTTGGCTATAGAAACAGAAGGATAAGAAGTTCAAGCTGGAGAGGTGGATCAGCAATTAAAAGCAGTGGTTGGTCAGGCAGTGGTGACGTACGCCTTTACTCTAGCACTTGGGAGGTAGAGACAGATGGATTTCTGTGAGTTCGAGGCTAGTCTGGCCTTCAGAGTGAGTTCCAGGACAGGCCCCAATGCTACAGAGAAGCCCTGTCTCAATCCCCACCCACGCGGGGAGAAAAAAAAAGAGCATTGCCTGCTCTTCCAGAGGTCCTGAGTTAAATTCCCAGTAACCACATGGTGGCTCACAATCATCAGTAATGAGATCTGGTGCCCTCTTCTGGCCTGCAAGCATATATGCAGGCAGAATACTGTATAAATAAATAAATAAATAAATAAATAAATAAATAAATAAATAAATAAATAAATAAATAAATAAATCTTAAAAAAAAAAAAAAGAAAGAAAGTGTTCTCCAAACAGCACTGAGATGCCTGCAAGGGCTGAAGGGGCCCTGAGGCTCCAGCTGGAATGAGGTTTTGAGTCCCTTACTGTCCGCTTCTCTGACCCGTTTACATGTTTGTTTTGAATGAGTGATTCTCATGCTTGAAGTCCTTCTCTGAACCAACGATGAAACAGTAGCCAGAGCAACACTGGTCTGTTTTCTGTCCAGGTGCTCTGGCTGAAATCCGAGTTTCTTCTGTTGTAATTTGAATAAAGTCAAAGCTTTCAGTAAGCTCCATCGACTAAATCCAAGCACGTATTTCTTAACGTTGCTGAGCCCTGAGCTGGAACAGACCCGGAACATCACATTATGTTGTGAACCTGAACCTTGGGTTGATGTGTGATACTCAGTAAGAACAAGCCACTCCCATCCAGTTCAGCAGCTCCATTCAAAAGACCCCAGCTCGGGTAACAGGGCTGATCCACAGCCAGTTAGTAGTCTTGGGCTCATGTGGAAAAGTCCACTGGGGTGACAGGCTCCACTTTGGGTTTTGTTTTGTTTTGAGACAGGGTTTCTCTGGGTAACAGCCCTGACTGTCCTGGAACTAGTTCTGTAGACCAGGCTGGCTTTGAACTCACAGAGGTTTGCCTGCCTCTGCCTCCCGAATGTTGGAATTAAAGGCGTGCACCATCACCTGGCTCAACTTTGGGTTTTCAGTTCAGTCTTCAAGGCTAAGAATATAGCTCAATGGTAGAGCGATGCCTCAAATGTGTGAAGACAAAAGTCCAGTTCTGAGCACCACACACATAGAATCCTCCTCCAAAGCCCGCTGTGGGCTATGGACACAGCTCCTCCTTTCATGTCATTTCAGCCTCCCAAGTCACTGTGACCACGAGCATATGCCATCACGCCTGACGGAATTTAGTTGTAATAGAAGGGCTCTTGCTTTACAGTATGATGACCTGACACCACTCTCCAGAACATACATAAAAGCAAGAGAGAATCATTTCCTCAAAACTGACCTCTGACCTCCACACCTTTGCCATGGCAATATGTGTTCCCACATACACACATACTTCCACACACAATGCTAACAGTTATCTCAATTAGCATATACAGAATAAAAAAATAAAAACAAAAAAGACATGGAATTGGAGAGATGGCTCCAGATTAAGAGCACTGGCTGCTGTCCTGGGGGACCGAGGTTCGCTTCCAAGCTCGTCACCCTCTGGAACTTCAGCTCTGCAGTCTTCTGCCTTCTGTGGGCATCAGGCATGCACATGGCACACAGACATACCATACAGGCAAAACACTCATACATATAGTAAAAATAATTAAAATTTAAAGCCGGGCAGTCTACAGAGTGGGTTCCAGAACAGTCAGAGCTACACAGAGAAACCCTGTTCCTCTGACCTGCTGAGAGCCTGCTGGGAGCTGGGCCCCTCAGCAGCAAAAAACAAACAAATTTTAATTTAAGAAGAAAATTAAATAAAACCCATTTATCTTAGAAAGAAAGAATGGATGTAATCATATTTAAATTGGTGGACTTTGGGAGCCAGTGAGATGGCTCAGCAGGAAAAGGCACCTGCTACCGAGCCTGACAACCTGAGTTGATTTTAGGGACCCATGTCATGAGAGAACCGACCCTCGAGGGTTACCTTTTCACTTCCACAGGTGTGGCGTGGCGTGCTCCCCAGCCCCCACAAATAAGTACATGAGAAAATAAGTATAAACTGGTAGTCTTTGAATAAAGCAGGTGGCACTCAGGATGTGTAGGCTTTGTGGTTTCCTGACAAATTCTGCCTTGAGTCAGCAATCCAGAAACCCTGCCTAAGCTTCCAGCCCACGGCCCTGCAAATCTAAACTCTGGATGTTAACCCTGACTCATTTGCTTGGCAAGTATCAGCCTTGCCAGCCCAGACCCTACAGTCACACCAGCATGAGCAGGCTCCTTAAAGTATATCGTGTATGTGTGTGTTTGTGTGTGTGTGTGTGTGTACAAGTGCATACGTGCACAATGCTTTACAGTACACATGTAGCAGCCAGAGGACAATTTTTGGGAATCAGTTCTTCACCTTGTTGAGGTGGTCTCTCTTGTTTCTGGGCTTCCCTATATGCCCCTGCTAGTGAGCTTTGAACTTCCAAGGGATTTGGGACTTTGCTGTGTATGCCTCCCATCTTGACATAAGAGTGCTGGCATGCACACTCACATATGCAACTTACATTTTTTATTATTTATATTATTGTTATGGATTTAGGGTTTCCTTGCGTAGCCCTGGCTGTCATGTAACTAGCTTTACAGACCAGGCTAGTCTTGAACTCAGAGATCTACCTGCCTCTGCCTCCCAAGTGCTGGGATTAAAGGGGTGAGCCACCACTGCCCAGCTTGATTTTATATTTTATGTCTGTTTATATTTTGCCTGCTTGTTTGTGCCTGGTGCCTACGGAAGCCAGAAGACAGCATTGAGTCCCCTGGAACTGAAATTACAGGTGATTGTGAGTTCTGGGAACCAAACCTAGGTCCTTTGGAAGAGAAGCCAGTACTTTTTGCTTGCTTGCTCATTCATTCATTTGTTTGTTTCTTATTTATTTTGAAGCCAGTACTCTTGGGCCATCTCTCCAGCTTCTAGCCTTTTTTGAAGCAGGGTTTCTTTGTATAACAGCCCTGGCTGTCCTAGAACTTGTTCTGTAGACCAGGCTGTCCTTGAACTCACAGAGATCCTCCTGCCTCTGCCTTCTAAATGCTGGGATTGAAGGTGTGCGCCACCATCACCTGGCTCTAAAAAAAAGTTTTAAATAACATTTCAATTTTACTGTGTGTGTTTGGGTGGGCTTATACCAAGGCTTGCGTATGGAAGTCAGAGGACAGCTTACAGGAGTCAGTTCTCTCCTTCTGTCACATGGGTTCCAAGGAGCTCAGGTCAGTCTTGGTGGCAAGTATCTTTATCTGCTGAGCCATTTCACCAACCCCGAATTTGGCTTTTTTATATGGGTTCTGCAGATTGAATTTAGACTTACATGGCTGGTACCTATAAAGCACCATGGTGTTTCTCCACACCACAATGAGCAAACCCCAACGGTTTCTCTGTGTAGCCCTGACTGTCCTGGAGCTCACTCTGTAGACCAGGCTGGCTTCAAATTCAGAGATCCTCCTGCCTCAGCCTCCCAGGGAGTAAAGATGTGTGCCATCACTGCCCAGCTGTGAGCAAATTCTTTTTCTTTTTTCTTTTTTTCTTTCTTTTTCTTTTTCTTTCTTTCTTTTTTTTTGTTTTTTTGTTTTTTTGGTTTTTCAATACCTTTGGAGCCTGTCCTGGAACTTACTCTGTAGACCAGGCTGGCCTCGAACTCACAGAGATCCGCCTGCCTCTGCCTCCCGAGTGCTGGGATTAAAGGCGTGCACCACCACCGGCTTGTGAGCAAATTCTTTAAAGGAAGTGTGTGTCTTTCTGTTTGTGAAGCCTGACTAATATACTAGCTAAATAAGATTGTGCACCTTCTGAGCCAGTTACCTGCTAGTGCATGTATTAGTCCTCAATACCTCTCTCCCTCTCTCTCTCTCTCTCTCTCTCTCTCTCTCTCTCTCTCTCTCTCTCTCTTTTGAGGCAGGGTTTTCTCTGTGTAACAGCCCTAGCTGTCCTGGAACTCACTGTGTAGACCAGACTAGCCTTGAACTCAGAGATCCTTTGCCTCCTGGGTTCTGGGATTAAAGGCCTGCTCCACCACTGCCCTGCTGCTTGAGGTAATTTCTGACGAGGTGGCTTTGGCCTAGAACTTTCCCAAGGTCTTAGAAGTGATAAAGTCAGGATGGGATTCCTAGCAATCCCACCCTAGGATCTAGGTGGGTGGGCTCTTCCCTACCTAGTATAGTATACGTAAAGATACTTTGAAGCAAGAGTCAGGACACAAATAACAAGTGATATAATTTTAATTGTTACACTTATCAACGGGATGAATAAGATGACCAGGGAAGGGGCAGGGTAGGGTGTTGGCCCTGACGGATGGTCCCAAAAACCATTTGGCCCTGTAGGTACAGCTCAGAGAATAGCCACAAGGTGGCGCCAGACCAGACTCCACAGACCCCACTCAGCATGTAAGTCCAGGATTGGGCACAGGGAGTCTAAGGAGTTTCCAGAGCTAAGGGTCTGGGAACCTTCTTTCTCAGTTCAGGTCTGGGAGCCAGGCCTCTGTGGAGCCCATCTGTGGAGGTATCGTTCTACCGGCTCAGCCTGGGGACTAGGTCCAGCCCAGTCAACAGCTCCTGGGTCTTTCTCCAGCTGGGGGACATGGGAGGCAGGGTGGGTTCCAAACTAGTCAGGAGATCAGGCAAAATCTCTGGGTAATCCGCCGCCAGAAGTTACGACTCCGACTGCTGAGCGCCACATTAACTGCTTCCTGGAAGACGGCTTCCACGTTGTCATGGAGCCGAGCTGAACACTCAAGGTAGGTCACTGCTCCCACAGACCTTGCCATATCGTGGCCCTGCCAGGGAAAAATAGGAGCTACTATGAGTTCGGGGTGCAGGGTGGAACTCACGTTTGGTCTCCTTGCAGCCCTTTTGGCCACCCGGGAGTCTAGAGGACAACAGTGGGAAGTGGGGCTTTTCTAGGACATACGCAGTGGACAACTAACCTGTGTATTGCAGAGAAGGTTAATAACATGGACCTCAGGGGCCCCATTTGTGCTATACATATTCTATTCGTCCTTCTCCTGACAGAAGCTTCTAGGAAGTGTTCTGCTTTCTGCTTCCAAGTGCCAGCAGTTCCTGACATCCCCCAAGACCCCTGAGTGTGCTACACACCTGGCACAGTGGAGCAGTATCTTGAGTTTCCCTCCCCCAAGTTCCTCTGGCCCAAGGGCTAGCTTCCTACCCTGTGGTAGGTCACCGGCTCCAACCCATTCTTCCGCAGCTTGTTCACCAGCACCTTGTCATTGCGCAGATCTGTCTTGCAGCCCACGACGATAATGGGCACTCCCTTGCAGAAGTGCGTCACCTCTGGGTACCACTGCAGGTCGGGGGGAGAGTTACATGTGAGCCACTCTCCATCCACCAAGTCTGTCCTAGGGAAGGGGCTACAGGTGACCTCATGAACCCAACTGTAGGAACCTAGACACCAGGATCAGCTCCTTTAGATCAGTCTACACTAGATCCAGATCCAGGACCTGCTCTTCTGGCTCTCCTGGCTTGTCCCCTTCTGCCCTCCTCTCCCACTGGCCTATGGTCTCCTCTCCCCTAGCTGCTCTGGCTCCCTGGGTGACTTCCTAAGGTCCTTTGGATGTACCCTTCCCAACTGGCCAGCTCCACACTCCCTGCAGGGGACCCACAGATTCCAGTTACCATAGGCCTGTGACTCCTCCCTATCACAGGCTGCTCCTCATCCTGGGGAAGTAGTGACTCAGTTTTCTGCTTGCTCTGGTCTAGAGTCTCTCCCATCCATCAACAAATCCTGAGGTTCTGCCTTCTAGGAGGACTTGGAGTCTACCCACTGTGCCACTGTACCATAGGCACCACTATTCTTCCCTGTCCTCATGCCCATAACAAGGCCTGGTCCAGAAATGTGCTCAAGCACTAGCTCGGAAGGAAAGCATGGAGCCTCTGCCCAGGCTCCAGCCCTTGAGTTGTCACTTTAATAGAAAGTGATTCAATCTAAGAATGCTAGTATCTTGACTCTGTATGGTTGCCGTGAAGGTAAATGAATAGATAAATCCATGTAAATGCCAGAACAGTACCCATTACATGGCAAGTCTTTCTTTTCTTTTTTCTTTCTTCTTTTTTTTTTTCTTCCGAGATAGGGTTTCTCTGTGAAACAGTCCTGGCTGTCCTGAAACTCGCTGTGTGCTGTGTAGACCAGGATGGCCTTGAATTCACAGAGATCCACCTGCCTCTGCCTCCCAAGTGCTGGGATTAAAGGCATGCAAGTTCTTAATAAATGTCGTTGCTGTCTTTGCTAATGCTGTCACTGCCCAATGTATTGCTTCTGTGGAGGTCTTGCCAAGCAGTGGCTGAGGGGCTGTGCCACGGCTGGGCAGAGGAAAACAAAATACTGCCTCTTTGACCCTTGAGGGGAGCCGTGAGAACCCCTCTTGATTCTGGGCATCATGAGAGGCTGCTGACTATCAGCAGCAGACATGGAGTGGAGTGCTGACAGCCGCTAAAACTGGACTTTATAGTTCACGTGACCTCCAGCAGGCCCAGGCTAGGGAGGCAGCCTGAGTTGCCCAGCAGTCTCTGCAGAGTCAGAAGGAAAAGACCCAGCGTCTAGCCTGCGCTGAGGGCAGGCAGGGAGCCACTGGAGTGAGCCAGAGGACTGGCCCTGCTACCACATTTCTATGTGACCCCAGGCAAATTGCTGCCCTGTTCTGGACCTCACATTATCTATGGATATAGAAAACACAGCAGACTCATCAAGGGCCTGCCAAACCTTTTTTGTTTATTTTTGATTTTTTTTTAAAGATTTATTGTGTATACAGCATTCTGCCTGCAAGCATGTCTTCAGGCCAGAAGAGGACACCAGATCTCATTACAGATGGTTGTGAGCCACCATATGGTTGCTGGGAATTGAACTCAGGACCTTTAGAAGAGCAGGCAGTGCTCTTAATCACTGAGCCATCTCTCCAGCCCCTATTTTTGTTTTTAGACAGGGTTTCACTATGAACTAACTACAAGAACTCACTATGTAAATGAGGCTGGCCTCAAACTCCTAGAGATCTGCCTGCCTCTGTTTCCTGGATGCTGGGATTAAGGACATGCACCAACATGCCTGGCACTTGAAAATTTCTTCTTTATGTGTGTGGATGCTTTGTCTGCATAACACATGCATGTTGTGCCTGTGGAGGCCAGAAGAGGGCATTAGATCCTCTGGAACAGGGTTTCTCTGTGTAGCTCTGGCTGTTCTAGAACTCCAGGCTGGCCTGGAACTCACAGAGATCCGCCGGCCTCTGCCTTTTGAGTGCTGGGATTAAAGGCGTGCGCCACCACCACCCGGCTCAGTATGCCCTCTTCACCACTGAGCCATCTGTCTAGCCCCAGGCTTCCCAAGCTTTGACAGCTGACAGGGTAGAGGGTGATGAGCAGTGGCCTGGGTGTTGAAGTGACACATCCCTCACCCATCACCTACCCTGTTGGAGACATTGTCAAAGCTGTTTGGACTGGTCACATCAAAGCAGAGGAGCAAGACATTGGCATCGGGGTAGAACAAGGGTCGGAGGCGGTCATAGTCATCTTGCCCTAGGCAAAGAAGAGGAATCACTCTCTAGTCCTCCTGCCGGCTCTCAGCACCTCCCCAACATCAGGGAGGGAACTTAGCAGACCAAGGATTTTAGGGGGTGGAGTCAAGTTTTGTACGTCATGTGGATGTCCCCTGGTGGTGGCTCTTACTTGGCTTGCCTGTGAGATGTGGCAGCCTTGGCCTGGAGAAGCCATCGCTGGAAGACCCTGTCCAAGGAGTGAGCTTGAGGCAGAGGCCAGGCTTAGGAATCCACTTTGCCCTTGCTTGTGCAGTGAGGGCAGGGACAGATGTGACCCCAACAGAGAGGTCTTAGCAGGTGGACTATAAGGGGGCTGCTGGGTCTCCTTGACTTTAGTTAACCAACCCATGTATGGGCAAGGCCAGGAGGCTGAAGGGCACAGACCAAGATTAGGGGGTCTGAGAGAAGCTAAATTCAGGGTACAAAGCTTGGGAGCCAAGACCAGCCTATCTCTTGAAGCTGCCTTGGGTTGGAGAAGGGGGCACATACAAATGGAGGGTTCAGGTTCCCGGGGCCCCTCCTGATGCCAGTGCCTATTAACTGGAGATCCCCTTCTCTTTCCTGCCCTCTAACGCCCCCCACCTACCTGCTGTGTCCCAGATTTGGAGGTGCACAGGTTTACCCTGCATTTGCAGAGTGACATTATAGCGCTCAAACACTGTGGGGCTGTAGCTCTGAAGAAGAAAGAGGACAGTTAAGGAAGCTTTTGAGGGATTTGAAGCAAAGCAGATTCCCGGGAATGTATAACCCCCTCATTGTGGTTGTTTCTGAGAAGGTTCCCAGTGTCACAGTGTCCAGTCTTCGGGAAAGGTTTAGAGCCGGGTGCCAGGAAGGTCCCCATCTTCCCTGGCCTTGTTTTCCTTGATTATAAAGGGAAAGATGATGTCCTTGTGGTAGGGGTAGAATATTGCCACAAGGAGTCAGTGAAATGGTCCAGGCAGAGTGCTCGGCTCAGTCTGGTACAAAACAAGACCCCACACATACTGGCTGCTGATACTAGCTTTGTCCCGTGCCCACTTCTGAGCTTTCGTGTGCGTGCCCCTCTTTCTGGAATGATATTAACCTATATCTGCTTCTTCTGCCTGTGTGCTGCCATGCTCCCTGCCATGCGGATAATGCACTAAACCTCTGACACTGCAAGCAAGCCCCCAGTTAAACCTTTCTTTGATAAGAGTTGCCTTGGCCATGGTGTCTCTTCATAGCAAAAGAACAGTGACTAGGGCAGCTCCTTTTAGAATTTTTATTTATTCATTCATTCATTTTGAGATGGTCTCTCTACATATCCTTGGAACTCGCTATGTAAATCCACCTGCCTCTGCCTCTCAAGTGCTGGAATTAACACGACCAGTTTCTTTTTTTATTTTAAAAAAGATTTCATTTTATGTGTGTGAGTGTTTTGCTTACGTGAATGAATGTGCACATGTGCGCCACATGCCCATGAGGTCAGAAGAAAGCAGAAGGTCCCCTGGAACCAGAGTTACTGACAGATGTGAGCCACCATGTGGGGGGAGTCTTTGGCAAGAGCATCATGTCCTGAGCCATCTCTCTAGTCCCCTTTTTTAAGCTTTCCAGACATGGTCTCATTGTGTGACCCTGACTACAGGCCTGGAACTTACGGGTCTGGAACTTGCCCTGTAGACCAGGTTGGCCTTGAACTCACAGAGATCTGCCTGCCTCTGCCTCCTGAGTGCAGGGATTAAAGGTGAGCACCATGACGCCTGCCCCCTCCCACCCCATTTTGGTTCTTTTGGAGATGGGGTCTTGCTGTGTAGCCCAGTTTCACTTAGAACCTAGTGAGCCTCTGGTTTTCCTCCCGAATGCTGGAGCTGGAGACATATATCACCATGTGTGGCTCCTCTCAATCTCTTAGAATCCTAACAGAGTCCTCTCACACACTCCCTGTCTCAGCCTGCCTTTCCTGATCCCTCCTGATGTGTCCTCTCTTGAGTGGGTTATCCAGGGCACAGTGTCTGTGCTGGCTGGTCTTATGTCACTTAACATACAAACTAGAGTTATCTGAGAAGAGGGAGCCTCAGTTGAGAAGACGCCTCTATAAGATCCAGCTGTCAGGGATTTACTTCCTTTCCTTTCTCTCCACTCCCCCGCACACACACACAGGGTCTCACTGTGTAGCCTTGGCTATTCTTTTTTTTTTCCAGCCTGTTCTGGAACTAGCTCTTGTAGACCAGGCCGGCCTCGAACTCACAGAGATCAGCCTGCCTCTGCCTCCCGAGTGCTGGGATTAAAGGCATGTGCCACCACCGCCCAGCTTCTTGAACTCATTCTATAGACCAGGCTGGCTTCGAACTCAGAGATCTGCCTGCCTCTGCCTCCCAAGTGCTGGGATCAAGGAAGTACCACTGTCCTGAAAGAGCAATATGGACTCTTAACCCCTGAGCTATCTCTAAATAATAATAATTTTTCTAGGACAGAGCCTAACTTTGTAGTTCAGGCTAGCCCGATGGGATTACAGGTGTGCACTACTGTGCTCAGCATAACTCTTGGTGTGTGTATGTAGGGAGTATTGTGGGGTTTTGTTTTTTGAGGTAGGGTCTTCTGTAGTCTTTAGGGTACCCTAGACTCACTGCGTACCTGAGATGACCTTGAACTCTTCCCGTGTCTAACTTTCCAACTAATGGTGTTGCAGGTATCCAGTACCATACCCGGCTGTTTTGCAGCTTCGTTTCTTTTGTCTCTTTGACACTTAACATGTGTTAAAAGAAGTCAGAGGACGGTCCACAAAGGTGGATTCTGTCCTCTCACCATGTGGAGGACCTAGGGATTAAACTTGGGTCATCAGGCTTGATGGTTGGAACCCGTACCCTCTGAGCCATATCTCTAGCCCCTGTGCTTTTTGAGACAAGGTCTCACTCTAGTTCGGGCTGGTCTCAAACTCAGTGTGATCCTCCTGTCTCCGGGTGGTGGCGCAAGCCTTTAAACCCAGCACTCAGAGGCACAGGCAAGCAGATCTCTGTGAGTTCGAGGTCAGCCTGGGCTCTACAGCCAGGGCTACATAGAGAAATCTTGTCTGGAAAAAACAAACAAGGGAAGGGGAGGGGTGCTGCTAACTAACTTGCTTCCCATGGCTTGTGTGCACCACTATGCCTGGCTCCCCATGGCTCCTGCCTCCGGGTTCCTGCCCTGATTGAGTTTCTATCCTGACTTCCTTTAATGATGAACAGTGATACGGAAGTGTAAGCTAAACCCTTTCCTCCCCAACTTGTTTTTTGACCATGGTGTTTTGTAGCATCCATAGAAACCCTAAGACAGTCCCCTACCCCAACCCAGGCCTGTCCCCTGCAGACTGGTTGGCCTCCTTGATTCAGAAGGCACTAGGGCTCCCCTTCTCTTTCCTGCCCCTCCCAAAGCCCCACACCTACTTGCCTTGTCCAAGATTTGGAGTGCACCCTCTCTACAATGGTTGAAAAGTGGACCTGACAGGTTTGATAGCCAGATGAAAAGCCGGGGGGCCTGAGCCACAGGTAATGGAGTATGCCAAACCGCTACATCTGGAGCCTTTTGCTATGAGTAGCCCTGGACCTCCTGGTCTTGTTACTGTTTTATTATTTGAACCAGGGTCTCACACAGCGTAGGAACACTTTGAACTTATAAATCCTCTTGTTTTCACCTCCTGAATGCCGCAAACATAGACAGGCAGGCACCACGCCTGGTTTATGTGATGGTGGGGATTGAATCCAGGACTTCATGTATGCCAGGTGGGCACTCTACCAACTGAGCTCTATCCCTAGCCCCTCTTTGCTTGATTTTAATTACATTTATTGGTTGGGGGAGGGGCACACCTGCCAGAGTACCCATGAGAGGTCATGGGACAGGAATCTGTGATCTCCGACTATGTGGGTGCTGGGGGTGGAACTCAGGTTGTCAGGGTTGGCGGCAAGTGCTTTACCTGATGAACCATCTACCCCTTTCTCCTCCCCCTTTCTCTCTCAGACAGGTTCTCACTGTGTAGTCCAGGATGGCCTGGAACTTATTGCAATTTTTCTACCTCGGCCTCTTGAGTGCTAGGGTGACAGGCATGAGCCACCATTTCAGGTTTAACTTCCTGTAAGGACCCCTTAGGCTTCTATCACTTGGCCAGGGCTGGCTGGTAGGGTCACAGTGTGGAGATCCCTAGTCTCTTCCTTTCCCATGTCGGGCAGGGTCTTTACCTGCCTATGAGTCAGTAGGACTTCATGCCTGTCTTTCTTATGGCCAGATTGCCTGCCAGTCCTCTGAGTCAGGCCCTGGCCAGCTGGGAAGGGCAGTCATAGTGATGGGTCAGTATGTTCTCTAGGGTACCTGGGAGGCCATGCAGTAGAGGGCAGAGTAGTCACCTGGAGAAAAATGGAGAAGTCAGCACGGATAGTCTGCCGCCTCCTATAGCAATAGAAGTGGGCAGGAATAGACAAGGGCCCAAGCTGCCTTCCCATCCCTGTTTATGGGCTCAGGGCCCTCGTCCCTTCAGCGTTTTTCCTATTGGAGGAGAAGAGAGCGAGGACAGCATTGACTTTGAGATCAGATGAGCTTGGTTTAGGACCCAGCTCTGACAACCACCAGCTGTGTGTGGCCTTGGGTCTGCACCATCACTGGTTAGGAGAAAAAGTGTCACCTTGGGATGCAAAGGGAAGGCCTGGCCCAGCATGGATGGTCACTGCTCACCTGGCTGGTAGTATCTATACCAGCCCTATCCATCCCTCTGGCTGTACCCTTTCCCAGCCCCAGCTGGAGCCTCTGGCCTCTTCCCTAGAGCAAGAACCTGTCACTGTGGCACTACTGACCTCTTCATCAGAGACCTCAATGTGGTCACCCACATACCAGCTGAGGGGCTCTCCTGATCTGAGCGTCAGGATGGCCCATAACAAAGCTTTGGGAGACACAGGCCAGTGCTTTACAGTGTGTGAAGATGGCCCCAGCCCACTACTCCCTAAGGCTCTTTTCTTGGACTCCCACAACCTCTGTAGTCAAGAGGTTCTGAGGAAAGTGACTTGCCTAGGGTCATGCACTAGCTGGGCCAGGCAGAAGCAAAGCAGGGGCTGTTGGTCTTCACGGACTACACCAGCCAGCCACCTTCCTCTTCTGAGGTCACCAATTCTTGCTCCTGACGTCAGACAGACCAGATGTAAGCTGAAAGGGCTGTGTCATCTTTGTCACTGAGAAGTATCACTGCCCCACCCCTTCCTTGGCTTCCTTGGGAATGTTACTTTATCTATACCTTTCTTGGTGTTCTTTGACCCCCGCCCCCCCCAGGCAGAAGTGCCTAATCTTATCTGCTCAGTTTTGCTCAGCCAGAGACACAAGGCCAGGCTGACCCAGGGCAGAGATGACTCAGTCCCGGGCTTGCCCTCCTGGGGTTCACAGACAGGTGACTATAACAGAACGAGAACAGGGTTCCCCCGGTGGACACCTATGGAAACCGGAGCAGTCTGAGAAGGACTTCCAACTTGGCTAGTTCTGCACACTGCGTGTTCTCTCCCACCCCCTGGCTACTAGGAATGTTTGCTTTCTCAGCGCCAGCTGTGGCTTTCTGGAGATTGATGCCTCTTCCTGCCCCATAAGCTCTATTTTGCCCCTTCTGCCTTGAACTTGGGTTACAGCCAACGAGAGTCACAGAGGCCTCTCCACATTTCTAGCGTGTTCTCTTCTCTGCCCTTTGCTGCAAGCAGAAAGCCTGAAAGATGGACCCTAAGCCTCCAGGCTGCTGGCGCCCTGGCTTTTAGGGCTGCCTGAGGCAGAAGAGACTGAAGCTGGGTCAAGAGACAGCAGTAGTGGCTTCAGAGGTCACAGAGTGCCCTGGGGAGGGCAAGGCAACCTGAGCTCCAGATCAGAGCTACTCCCATGTTCTCAAAAGGTACTACACAAAATCACAGCACTTGGGAGGTGGAGGCAAGATTAGGAGGAATAGCCTGAACTACTTGAGACCTTGTCTCAAGAAACAAACCAGCACTCAGGAGGCAGAGGCAGGTGAATCTCTGAGTTCGAGGCCAGCCTGGTCTACAGATAGAGTTCCAGGATGGCCAGGGTTACATACACAGAGAAACCCTGTCTCAGAAAAACAAAACAAAATAAAAAACAATTTATAGTGCTGGGATTCCAGGTAAGTGGTGTTACACACCTGTGATCCCAGCACTATGGCAGCAGAGGCAGGAGGCTACATGTGGAGACTTTGTCTCAAAACCAAAACAAAACTAACTTGATAACTTACTAAAACTAATTAACTAAAAAGAGCCCTCAGGTCAGGGACCTCCCAGACAAAGGGAGAATAAGGACAAATGGTACACACACACACACACACACACACACCCCTACTCTGCTCTTTTGTCACTCCAATGTGTCCTGTAAAACATACATAGTTCATGGGCTTTAAGGTGTTTCCATATGAAATTAGCATGGTCTCTGCAGTCAGCATCCATCTAGAATGTCTGATCCAGGACAATGATGCTGAGCCCTTCCCCTCTCTCTTTAGGTGCCCTCCTCTGATCCCCTGGCTGCCACAACGGCCAGGTTTCCATGGGCAGCACCTAGAGACCTGGAAACTATCTCCTCAGCTTAAAATAAAGTTGCATAATTGGTCAAAGGAGGTGATGTCAGCTTTGCAGTCCACAAAACTGAAGGCTCTGAGCTGGGTATGGTAGCACATACAAGTATCCCAGCAACCCTCAGGGCAAGAGGCAGGAGGCCTGAAGGCCTACACAGTGGCATCCTGTCTCAAGAATAAAACAGAAACCACTAAGGCCCAAAAACATAAAAACCAACAGCTCACTGGTGTAGAGTGCCAAGCAAGCCCTGGCACCTTTGCCAGAGAAGCTTCTCGGACTCCTGCATTAGACTGCCCAGCTCTGCACAATCCCAGAGGCTGGAAGGACACAGGGACAGGAAAGGAAACGGTAGTGCTGCTGGAGGCAGACACTCCTCATGGAGGCACAGAAAGTGGGCTCCGCCACTTGTCCTGGTTGCTGGACCTGCAGAGCTGCTTGGAGGCCAATAAGCTTGTCCTGGAGGCCTCACAGTGGCAAACCCAGAGAGCCAAGCCTTACCCCGGTACTGCGCTGAGCTGTTCATCAGCCTTCTGCCTCACCTTCCCAACTCCCTTTCTTCCCATGACGCTGCTCTGAGAAACTGAGGCTTAGAGTCAAAGCAAGTCAGCAGGCGAACAAGGCTCTTCAGAGAAAAGTCTAGGTTTCTTATCTTCCTCTCTACAGGGAAGCGCAGGGCCAGGGTTGGAGAAGAGCTGGGTCTCCCAAGGGACATCATTTATCAACTTTCCTGAGTCCTTGCATGCAGACTTGGAGCTGAGCTCCTCACCTCTATCCACTCACTCGCTCCTCTCTGAACTCAGGTAGGGACTGCCAGTTAAGCAAACAGGCACGGAGAGGGTAAGGGACTTGCCTAAAGGGACAGCTGTATGAGGCAAAGACTTGGTTTGAGTGCTGCCAGACTGGCTCCAAAGTCCTCACTCTCTCTTAGCCAAGTTGTGACACCAACTGCTCTCCTAGGATTTGCTATTTCCCCAGGTGGCCTAATTCAGTCCCTGTGACACCCCTCCCCCTAAGTGCCATTAGTCCCACTTCGCCCCCACAGGCTAAATCTGAAAAACTCTGCCTTCGACCCCAGGCTGTCTTGGGACATCCCCCCCCCCCCCCGCCACACACACACTCAGGAGATTGGAGCTGGGTATTTCGAGGCAGCTCTTGGCAGACCCGCACACTGGTGCGTCCCAGCACGGGGACAGCGCAAGGCCAAAGGTGAGGGGACTCACCTCTGGGAAGTTCCCGGCGGCGAAGACCATCATCAGCGACGTCTTCCCGCAGCCCCCGTCGCCCACCAGGACCACTTTGACCGAGCGCCCGCTTAGCGGCGCCTCCTCCCCCGCGGCCTGGGCCGCCTTCATCCCGAGCGGGCAGGCAGGCAGCAGTGAGCGGAGCAGCGGGTGGTGCGCGGCGGGCTGGCTGCGGCGGGCGCGGGGCTGGCCCGGCGGGACAGGAATGTGGAAGGGGCGGGGCGGCAGGAGGAAGTGGGAGCGGGGCGGCCCGGGCAGGAGGGGCGGGGGGTAGGCGGGGGACACCCAGCTCAGGTGAGAGGCTCTGACCAGGATGGGGGTTCGGCAGCCGGCCAGGCGTGGAGCGCTCCCGGGGTACGGTCTCCTGGTGTCCTAGCTGGCCATTCATGAAACACTTTTGGAGCACCTACTGTGGGGACACAGTCACTGAGGCCACAGGGGTGGACGGAGACCTATGCCTCCAGAGGGCACCCGGGGCTCCTGGGAGAAAAAAATAAGTAGACAGGTAGTTGGAGAGGGGTTGGAGACAGGGAGGGAAGACGCACCTGGCCTGGCCCATCCGTCATGGGAGGGAGGTGATCTTTTATGAGTGAATGAAATGAACGAATGAATGAATCTGAGTTTCTGTGCTGGGGTCCTAACAATCCAGATCTGTTTCAGATGCAGGTCGGATGAGAAGGGAGTGGCCCGGACATGCCCTTGTGGGTCACTGCAGGACCTCTTCGGCCAGCGCCAAGAATCTTCAACGAAGGCAAATCACTGCCTGTCTCACCCAGACAGGCAGGGATCTAGGGGAGCTACGGAACCGTCCAACTATAGATCTCATAGCAGGCTCTGGCATATGGCTAATGCCATGAGTGGTTCTTAGTATAATACTTACGTTAACATTTTATTTTTGTGTGTATGGGTTTTTATCTGAGTGTATGTCTGTGCATCACACACGTGCTTGGTGCCCTCTGCCCTCCGAAGTCTTGGAACTGGAGTGACAGACAATTAGGAGCCACTACGTGGGTGAACCTGAGTTCTCTGGAATAGCAGCCAATGCTCTTAGCCTCTGGGCCATCTCTCCAGCTCCTTGGTATAATATTTAATCAACACAGATGGTCCTTCGTTTCCAAGAGTCTGGGGACCCTGCGCTGTTCAAGTCAAAACATCTACTGTGAGAAGCCTAGACTGGGAGACAGGCAGGGCACCATCAATGTGAGAAGATCTGCCTGAGGCAGAGAGACCGGAGAGAGAAAAAGGGACTCCTCACCTGGGGTAAACACGGAGGACATTTTCACGAGAGAGGCAGAGTCTTGAAGAAAAAGTAACAGGTGTTTCAAAGACAACACAAAGAGGCTGGCGTAAGGTGGCCCCGCCCCCTTCCCAGCTACGGGCTAGAGGGCGGGGCTTGGCTGAGGAGTTGAAGGAGCACTGGGATTCCAGGAATAAATCCAATATTGAACTGAAAACTTACTGTCCTCTAAATCCCGCATTCTTCTTTGTGGTTATATATATATATGTATATATATATATTTAATTTTTAGTGGGCATAAGTAGGCTGGGAATGTAGCTTTTCTGCTAGAATGTTTAACTAGCATGCACGAAAGCCTGGGTTCCACCCCAGTGTCACATAAACTGAACTTGGAGGCGCATGCTTGTGATTCCAGTACTAGTGAGGTGAAGGCAGGAGGATCGGAAATTCAGTCAGTGTCAGCTTGGCCATACACAAAGTTTAAGACCAGCCTGGGCTAGATGTTCTGTCTAACAGAAGGGGGAGGGGGGTCCTCTCTCTTCCCAGACCTTGGACTGGGTGTTTACATGGAACTTACACGGAACAAAGTCGGAAGTCCTTGGGTGTTACCTCCCACCCCACACTGGTTATGACGTCATCCCCATGGTATTCAAAGTCAGGTGAAAAGAACTTTCAGCCCTATATGATCCTCATTGTGTCCCAAGGAGGCAGTTTCCAGTTCCCCTCAGGGCGGCGGCCAGGTCAGCTGCGTAGAGGGAACCTCCCCAGGACTGCTCTGCCCAGTCCCTGAAACTGCCACAGGGCTGGGCAGGACTTGGCATGAGGCTGGGTATGTAGCTGAGCAGGATGCCCAATCCAAGGAGTGGTGAGGAGGGGCCCCGTGTCCCGTCCCTGTCCCCGTCCCCCCCAACCCCCACCCCGTTCCCACTCCTGTCAGCTGTCAGCCTAGTCATCCCTGCATAGCTGTCGCCAGGCCTTCCTGGGAGGAAGGTGGAGGCGGAGCAAGGGTGGAGGAAGTTGAGAGTCAGGCAGAAGCGGTTGACCTTAGTTGCTATAGGGATAATCACTGTAATGACACACTTGACAAAAGTCACACTTTACAGTTTCTCTACCTCCTAGTAACAGCACCCACTGATGGGTGGGAGCTGCTATGCAGGGACTGTCCACCAGGAGGCAGGAATTGCTAGCTCCATTTTACAGAGGAGGAAACTGAGGCCTAGAGAGGGTAACTTCTTGTTTAAGCTCCAATGATAGTTAAGAGGCCAGGGGCTGGAGAGATGGCTCAGTGGTTAAGAGCACTGGCTGTTCTTCCAGAGGTCCTGAGTTCAATTCCCAGCAACCACATGGTGGCTCATAGCCATCTATAATGAGATCTGGTGCCCTCTTCTGGCCACAGGCACACATGGAAGGAATGTTGTATAATAAATAAATCTTTAAAAAAAAAGTAAAAAAAAAAAAAGAAGATAGTTAAGAGGCCAATGGCACATGGACCGAGGTAAGACCCTACAGCTGCTTCTTGTACATTATTGCTCTCAGCTCTCACCGATGAGGCAGGCTCAGGGGATGGCCCTACTTCTTGTTTGCAAACTTGAGGACTGAACCCCAGGGGGAGGACGCTTTTTAGATTAGGCCATTAAGACCCAGAGCCAGGACTTGTTCTTCCCCATGTCCAGCCCAGCCTCATCAACACTCTCTGCTCAGGTTCCTGTGAGAGGCATGCCAATCAGTCACTGACCCATGGCCATCTGCCCTGGTGACCAGGAGTTTTCCCAAATCTGACATTACTGGACTCTGGACTTCACTGTTTTCCCGAAGTTTATTTTTGGAGTAGGGAGGTGGCCCAGGCCACAAAGTCGGCCTCATCCAGGGTGCTGTTTGCTGTTTTTTTCTGTTTACTGTAGCTGGTGCTGACTTCCGGCCTGTGGGTGACTCAACCCCTCCAGGCCCCATCAATCCCAAACCCAGAATTCTTTATGAACCCTGTGTAGCATGTGACTGCCCTGCAGACCTCAGCACTGAGGAGGGGGTGGGGCCAGCATCCGTCTGGAATGTTGTTCTTAGTGATGCAGGTCTCCAGCAGAGCCAGGGCCACCTCAAGAGCTATCCCGAACCGACCGCAGCTGACCCATTTCTGTACCCCAGACTATCTCAGACTGGCGCCAGCTGTGGTTCCGGATATTATGTCTAATTGACAGCCTGGCTGGACAAACACAGGAAGAGAAAGAAAAGAATAGAATGAAGTAAAGAGAGAGGAAAGGACAGAAGGAGGGAAGGAGGGAGAGGAGGAAGGAAAGAGGGGATTGAAAGAACCAAACTGACCAAATGGCTGAGTGTGGTGGTACATGCCTGTAACCCTAGTACTCAGGAGGCAGGCGGTTCTCTGTGAGTTCAAGGCCATTCTGGTCTATAGAGCAAGTTCCAAGCTAGACAGAGTTAAATAGTGAAACCCTGCCTCAAAATAAATAAACAAGAAAATACATAAATAAACAAGAGCTGAAGGATGAATACATATAACACGTGGCCATAGGCGGGAGCACATTCTGCAGCTTCTGCTTGCTCTAAGGATGGACCCCCTAACTTTTGGCCCCACTTTTTGGTTCACCTCTACCGTCCCTTGCAGCTGGGCATCTCAGGTTGCTCTGATTCTTTGCTGCCACTGTGTGGCCACTCTGCTCTCTGCAGGTCATTCCCTGGGGTTCCTGGCATGGGGTGCTGGGTGTTTGTGTAGACATGGCCTCGCCTTTGGGGTGCCTTGGCAGGTTGACCTGGGGTATAGTTCTCCAAGCCTTTGTATGTGCTGTGCATGTCCTCCCTCTTTAGTCCCAACCATCAGATTCCAGAAGTCCTTGGATCCAACCTGGACTGTGCCATTCAAAACTTTGCCCTCACAAAAACTGAGCACCTACTGTGTGCCATGCACTTGGCAATGCCATTTCATCCTGCCCTTTGAAGTTCATATGATTCCTATGCATTTGTGAAATAAGAAGCAGAGGCCCAAAGAGGAGAGAGAACTTAGACCTAAGGCCCAGCTGGTAGTTAAAATCTGGACACTGAGTTCCAGAGTTTGTCCATACAGAATCCTCAGAAATTATGCCAAGTTGGTGGCCATGCCTGTAATCACAGCACTTGGGAGGTAGAGGCAGTAGAAATAGGAGTTCAGTGTTATCCTTATCTACATAATGGATTTGAGGCCAGCCCAGGATCTGTGAGGCCCTGCCTCTAAACAAAAGGGCAGGCGGCAACTGGAGAGCTGACTCAGTGGTTAAGAGCACTTGTTGCTTTAACAGAGGACCTCGGTCTGGATCTCAGCACCAGATGGTAGTTCACAGCCAGTAAGTCCAATTTCAGAGTATTTGCTCCCTCTTCTGACCTCTGGGCACACATATGGTACACATGCATTCATGCAAAACACTCACTCTACATATAAAATAAAAAATTTTAAATAAAAAAATGAAGTCAGAGGTCTGAGGAGCATTTTATGGGTCAACTTGTCCAACACTATTTTTCAGTTGGAGAAACTGAGGCCCTGAGAGTAGAAGTAACTTCTCATACAGCAGGGAAGCAGACCCAGGCCTACGCACAGCAGAACCCAGAAGGTGACCCCTCCCAATCATCCCCCAACCGCATGAACCTCCTGGTTGGGATCTTGCTACTGTTGGGCTTTCCCCTCTAGGAAAGGTGAGCCAGCAACTGGTGAACTGAAGAGGGAGGGAGCTCTATGGCCCCATCTCAGGTCTCATTTAGCCCCCTAATTAACTCACTCTGGGTATCTCACAGATGGGTGGGCTCAGGCAGGGGAAAGGAGGAAAAGGTAAGAGCTGCTGTCATTAGTGGGTGCCAAAAGAACCCACTAATGCTTGCTACAGGTAGGCCTGCCTCTTGCATGGCAACATTTCCTCTTGGGTAAGTTCTCAGAGACAGGGGCCCAGGACGCTGAAGGCAGGCCCATAGACTGGGTGTGAGGAAAAGGGGAACGGAAAGAGTGGGAAAGGATGGGTGCCCAGGGAAGGTGTCAAAAGGGGTGGAGACAGGTGAAGAGAGTCATGAAAGAAGATGGGGACAGGACAGGCCTCTGCCAGCTGCAGCCACCCCGTTTCTCTCCAGTAGCGCCTCAGAGGTTTTATCTGTTTGTACTTTGTGTGTATTAGTGTCTTGCCTGTGTGTGTGTGTAAGTGGAACACATGCATAACCTAGAGAACAAAGAGGGCTCTAGATCCTCTGGAAGTGGAGGAATTACAGACTATTTTGAGCCTGCTCTGTGGGTGCCTGAAACTGAACCTGGGTCCTCTGTTAGAGCAGCAAGTGCTCTCAACCTCTGAGCCATTTCTCCCGTCATTTTGAGTACTCTTTAATGAACCCCAAACCTAGAGATAACTGAGTAACCTGCCTGCCCTGCTCGCCCCTCTCTGCCTAGAACTATGCTCCTTCACTTCCCTTCTGGGTCCTCAACCCCAACCTGGGCCTGCTGTTGCTCAGAGCCTTTTCCAGGCTCCCTCCCGCCAGCAGAACGAGGACCTTCTACCTCACCAGGGATGCTGGGAGGCTCCACAGCCCATCTTCCTCAGTCTCTCAAGTCTCTGCCAGGCTATGGTTCTTCAGACATGGTCCCCATTTGTGCCCTGTGGTCTACTGGGGGTGGATGCTAGGAATTTAAAATTTTCTTTATACTTAAATCGGATGGTGATGGCAGTGGTGGCGCACGCCTTTAATCCCGGCACTTGGGAGGCAGAGGCAGATCTCTGAGTCTGAGGCTAGCCTGGTCTACAGAACAAGTTCCAGGATAGCCAGAGCTACACAGAGAAATCTTGGGGTGTGGGGTGTTCTTGAGAATGTCATACAATGCACACAATGCATATGATCAGGCCTGCCTACCTGCCCTTTACTGAGACACTGGGAATTATCTAGCTTGTGAACTCCCAGGAGAAAGGAAGGAGAGGAGTATGTTGAGATCCAGAAAGTTCTCAGCTGCCTTTCAGTGACTTCTGAGGAGTTGGAAAAAGGGCAGTGTGTCCTTGGGTTCAAGAGCATGGGTTCTTGAACCATATAGCTTCAACTTGAATCATAACTTGGTGACTTTCTGGCTGTGTGATCTTAAGCCAGTTACTTAACTTCTCTGGACTCTGGTTTCTACATCTCTACAGAGGGAATGCCACAGTTGCCTACCTTTAAGGGCTGCTGGATTGAAGGCTGAGCATCAGTTCTCAATGACCTTGTAAGGAAGGCCCTTTATCCCTCTCTGGCCTATGCTCTGCCTCCCTGATCTTTGGCTCCCTCCCCTGAGCTAGCAAGGCAGGGAACTCTGGCCAGTGTTTGTCCCATCCTGCCCTTTTCTAATGTGCTCTCTACTAGAAATGCTTTTCCTGCCTTACATACTTAATGCTCAACTAAGTGCCACCACTAGGAAGCCTTCCTTGATTTCCCCATGCCCACCTTTCCCTACCAGGACTGGTACTGGGGATCTCATAGTACCTCTATGGGGTCCAAGGTTCCCAGTGAAGACAGTGAGATGACTCTAGGCTGAACAAGGCTCCCTGTAAGCCCCCTTCTGCTCCAGCTTTATTTTGGTTCAAGAATCATTCCAGTCAGCATTCTTAGTCAGCACCACAGCCATCTGGGCACACTGTCAACGTTTCATGCAGTATAGAAGGAAGGAACAAGGGAATGGAGGTTGGGAGATGTGGTCTGCCCTGCAAAGCCACTGGCTTAGAAAGAGTCCGGGGCTTCCAGATGACAAGGTCTGGCCCAGTCACCAGTATCCCTGGCCCAGTATTCACCTCTTGATACTGGCCACGGGCTGAGAAGTCTGGCTTCAGTTGGGTCCGGTTATGGCAGGTGTCCTGCCTCCAGTCCTATTGACGTGTGTCCCTCTTCTAGCCACCCTTCCCCTTGTCATAGATGGTAATTGATTAGACCTGGGTCTCCATGGTTCCTGATTGGATCTGGGTATCCATGATTCATTAGGGCCAAGGACCAGAGGCAGCCACCTGAGTCCTCTTCTTATCACTTCCCCTGCCCACTATCCTTTTAAATCTGCAGGTACCAGAGAGAAGAAGCCAAAAGCCACCACTTCTCTGGGACTGCTATTATCAAATGACATTTATGACATCTGGGGGGATGTGATACCTCCACTAACTCTGACCAGGTGGGAGCCGGTGAATGATTTTGATAGTGGTTGTACAACCCGACCCTTGGCTTCTGAACACCATTTCCCCAGAGTTCCTACTGGCTCCAGCCTAAGCTAAGTATCCCTGTGTTGGGAACTTGACCTAAGATGCCCACTGTTCCTAGGCTTTTAGGCCTGCCTGAGAGCTTCCCTTTGAGAGAGGACTGGCCTGGAGGGACACCAGCTAGCACTGGCGGATCTGGGCCCCTGGGGACTTCTGGTTCTCTCAGGGGTGGAGGGTCAGGGGAGTCTTCATGTGGCCTACAGGCTTCTGCTGGGCCTGGTCTCCTGGCCTTTTCTTGTTCCCACTGCAGTAGGCAGAGTCTGTGTTTGGAATGGGCTAGTTTGTGTCCCTTCTATTGTTTGACAGCTCACCACAACACCCACTACACCCCTTCTAAATTTGGATGCTATTTACTCCCGAACCCTCAAAGTGCAGCTTCTTTCTTGTCTGAGAGATCCTCCCTGCTCCCCCAGACCCGAGGGCTCCTACCCAAGTCCATCTGGCTGGGCAGTCACTTGATCAGAACTGAGCTATCCACCAGGATGGGAAAGGGGCCATCTTGACTTCCTGGCATGGCATCCTGGGTGCTGCGTCTTGTTAACATTAGCCCTGTCAGTACAGGGACTAGCCCCTCAAGACTTATTAACAGCTGGCCTCTAAGAGAATCACAGAAGGGGTGTTGACCAGCTCTGAAACCTACATGCCTCTGCACGCTAAGGGACATACTTCATTAGGCTCCCTAGTACACACTTGGTCAGTCTGCTGGGTCCCCAGCCAGCTCCAGGTAGTCCTTAGTGGGGAAATTACCCTAGGTCCCCAGGTGAAGAGCCACACCCATTCCTCCATGACAGTCTGGACAGAGGATCCAAGATGACTGATGAGGACCCCCTAGGAGGTGAGGCGGCCCCGGTGTTCACAGCTCCAGCTGACTATAGAGAGGGCATCGCTGGGGAGAACTGAGATGGTGCTAGGCTCCGACGGCTCTGCTGCCCATTTGGCCTGCTCTGGCTGCTAGTTTCGCCGGACTGGGTGCCACATGGACACAGGCCTGCGCAGCGTGGCCAGCATCTGGTTCCAGTGTGTGGTGCCCATGCCACTGGCCGCTGGACCAATGATGACATGTCCCACGTTGTCCCCACGGCCATCACTGCTGCTCTCAGCCACGGTCACTCGGAGAGACAGGTCCTGGGGAGGAGACATGAGAGATTGGGACCAGGAGCAGCTGAAGGGCTCTCCCTGGCTCCAAGGTCCCAACTTGTGAATACCAGGCCCTGTGAGGTACAGATGGCTCTCTGAATCTTCCCATGTGACTTGGGAGTGGAGAGTTGTCCTAGTTACTTACAGATGGATAGCCAGCTATGATGTGACTTCATGAAGTGCTAAAAGTGACAGCTGCAGCAGGATTTAAAAGCTATCATTTCTTTGTCCCTCAACATTTTTTCTTTAAGATTTACTTTAAGTCAGGCGGTGGTGGTGCAAACCTTTAATCCCAGCATTTGGGAGGCAGAGGCAGGCAGATCTCTGTGAGTTCGAGGCCAGCCTGGTCTACAGAGCAATTTCCAGGACAGGGATCCAAAGCTACACAGAGAAACCCTGTCTTGAAAATAAAAAAAAAAAAAAGATTATTTTATTTTTGAGTTTGAAAAGATGGCTCAGCAGCTAAGTATACTTGCTGTTCTTGCAGAGGACCCTGGTTTGATTACCATCCCCCACACGGCAGCTCAGTAACTACAGTTCCAGGGTATCCAAACCCTCTTCTAGCTTTTGTGTGTACCAAGCACACTTGTTATGCACAGATAAACATGCAGACAAAATACCAATACACATAAAATAATATAAACCTTAAAAACATTATATTTTAAACTATGTATGCCTGGGGGGCAGCTGTAAACCAACTGATGTGAGTGCTGGGAACTGAACTTGGGGTCTCTCTGCAAGAGAAGTATGTGCTCTTCACCACTAAGCCATATCTCCAGCCCTGCTTAGCCTTGAGATAGAGTCCCAGGCTGGCTTTGAACCTGCTATGTAGCTGAGACTGTACTCCTGATCTTCCTGCCTTGGCCTCCCAAGTACTAGGATTACAAGTGTGTGCTATCACTATCGGCTCAAAACTTAGGCTGGGGGCCTGGAGAGATGGCTCAGCAGTTAAGAGCATTGTCTGCTCTTCCAAAGGTCCTGAGTTCAATTCCCAGCAACCACATGGTGGCTTACAACCATCTGTAATGAGGTCTGGTGCCCTCTTCTGGCCTGCAGGCATAAATGCAGGCAGAATATTGTATACATAATAAATAAATAAATATTAAAAACAGGCTGTTTATTTGTTGGTTGATCTTAATTCTTTCAGTTTGTTTTGCTTTTTCTTTTAAAAAAAAGGTTTTTATTTTATGTGTATGAGTGTTTTCCTGCATGTGCATATGTGTATCACATGTGTACAATGCCCAGAGAGCCACAAGGAGGGTGCTGGATCCCCTGGAATTTGGAATTACAGGTGGTTGTTAGTCACCATGTGGGTGCTGGGAGCTGAACCCAAGTCCTCTGGAAGAGCAGCAAGTGCTCTTAACTGCGGAGCCATCTCTCCAGTCCCTTCCTTTATTTTCTGTTTGTTTGTTTTTATTTGTTTGTTTGTTTTTTCTGAGACAGGGTTTTCTCTGTGTAAGTGTAATAGCCTTGGCTGTCCTGGCTTCGCTGTGTAGACCAGGTCTGCCTCTGCCTCCCAAGTACTGGGACTAAAGGAATGTACCACCACACCAAGCTCCCTTGCTCTTTTTTAGACAGAGTCTCACTATGTAGCCTTCTTGTTAGTCTGCAGTTCACCATGCAGACCAGGCTGGCCTCAAATTTGGTCTTCCGAGTGCTAGAACTAAAGACCATTGCCACTTCATTATTTATATTTATCTATAGTTCATGCTGGCCTCGAAATCCCTTCAGAGTAGGACATGACCTTGAACTTCTGACACCCCCCCTTCCACCTCCTGAGTGAGTACACCACCATGCCTGATTTATGAGGTGTGGTGTATGTGTGTGTGTGTGTGTGTGTGCACAAGAGTATGTGCATGCATGTGCATGTGTGTGTGTGTGTGGTGGAAACCCAGGATCCTGTGTATGCTCTAGCTTCTGGGCTTTTGGACTTGAGTCTTTGCTACCTGTTTCTTTGTCTTTAAAATATGACAACATTTCCTACCCCATAGAGCTGCTGTTGGAAGAAAATTAAACATGTAGGTGAGGAGAAAACCCACAAACAGAAAATGAGTGGTCCGGTACTGGCCCATCAACAGAGCACTTACAGGCATCTCTCCCAGCTACTGGCACAATCATGTGCAATCATAGCCGAAGGTCAGGGGTAAGTAAGAACATGTTTGAGATGTTAGCCCAGATGTTCTTACCTAGTCTCCCAACAGCTTCAGTTTTGGAGGTTAGAGGGAAGGGGCCTTGTGACAAACAGGGCAAAAGCAGGGGTCAAATAAGTGAACTATCCAATAAGGGACAAGGTTATGATCCCAGAACCAGCCAGATATGCTGGAACGTTGCCTGGATTCCTAGATTTGTGACACCCAGAGTGAGGCTAACATCCAGCTTTCAAATCTACAGGGGCTGGCAGGGTAGCTCAGTGGTAAAGTGGTTGTTTGGCACATGCAAAGCCTCCGGTTCATCTTCAGCAATGGAAAACGAAGAAACCCCCAAGAACATCCCTAGGAGGGGACTAGGTGAGCCCTGCAGAGTTCCCGAGCTGCAGGGCAGACTTTATACAAGGATGATTGTTAGGAGTGGCTACGGTAGAAAGAGGCAATGAGAGGAGGGAGGAGGGAGTGAAATCCTCACTTTCTGACTGATAAGGCTTAAGCTATATTCTCTGTGCTGCATCCTACCACCCCCAGCCAGTAGTCTGTGATAGCCCAGAAGCACATAGTCGTCTGGAAACCCTAGGATGAGAAGATCCTAGTGGGGTCTTTGCAGTAGCACCTCTGAAGGCTTAGGTTCACACCTCTGGGCCCTGGGGTTACCTCTAGTTCATCTTCAGGCCAGTGTGGTTTCTCAGAGCTCAGCTGAGCTGTCACCTCCTGCAGAAAGTGCCCCCTGAGTACTAACACTGGGGAAGCTTCCAGTGGGGTTTACAAAGTCTAGGGACTTCCCTACCCGTCCTTCGTAGGCATAAAGAAAGCAGTGCCACCTTCTCACCAACCCTCACCACCGGCTGGCACGTAGTGGTGGGTTCAATTCGTGATAGACTAGGAGGTTGGCTTGAGGGCCCTCTCATGAGGCAACACCGAAGGGATGCAGTGGCCCAGAGTCCTGTGAGGCTCTAGTGCACCTCACCTGGAGCACAATGGCTGGTACCGAGAAGATCATGGCTTCATTGAACACTGGGTTGGGGTCATCCCTCTTCACGGCCGTCTTCTTCTTGCTCATCTTCCTCCCATCTTGCAGCAGGTATACTTTGACGAAGGGGTCTACAGGCAGGTATGTGGGTGAGGGTCAGTAACATGCTTGCTTGCTTGGCATGGCCCTGTCTACTCTGGCTCCACCCACTTCCTCCAATTCCCTGGTCCTTGGCTATAGCCATTATCTCCAGAGTTCACTGTTTGGTATTTATTTATTTATATTAAGACATGGGGCCTGGAGAGATGGCTCAGTGGTTAAGAGCATTGCCTGCTCTTCCAAAGGTCCTGAGTTCAATTCCCGGCAACCACATGGTGGCTCACAACCATCTGTAATGAGGTCTGGTGCCCTCTTCTGGTCTGCAGACATAATACACACAGACAGAATATTGTATACATAATAAATAAATAAATATTAAAAAAAAGACATGGAGCCGGGCAGGATGGTGGTGGTACACGCCTTTAATCCCAGCACTTGGGAGGCAGAGGTAGGTGGATCTCTGAGTTCAAGATCAACCTGGTTTACAGAGTGAGTTCCAGGACAGTCAGAAATACACAGAGAAACTTGTCTCGAAAAGCAAAAATAAAAACAAAATAAAACAACAACAACAAACAAATAGGATCTCGTTATATGTTCCAGGCTGGTTCTAAACTCCCGAGCTTAGGGATCCTCCTACCTCAGAGTCCTGAGTTGCAGAGATGAAAACTGCGAACTATAATGCCTGGCTTGACAAATCACACTTTGTCTGTTTACTTGTTTATTTTGGGGTTTTTCAAGATATGGTTTCATGCCACCATCACCCAGCTTACTTATAAGATTTACTTTTACTTTATGTATTTAAATTATGTATACAGAAAGTATCTCTGTATGGGTGTGCACACATGAGTGCAGTGCCTGCAGAGCCTAGAAAAGGATGGCAGAGAGCTGGAGTTACAGGCAGTTGTAAATTGCCTAATGTGGATGCTGGGAACTAAATTCCAGTCCTCTCCAAGAGCAGCAAGTGCTCTAACCTTGGAACAATTTCTCAAGCTCTGTTTGTCTATTTTTGAGACTGTCTTTCTAGGTAATATAGGTTGGCCTTGAATTTGTAATCCTAGTGCCTCACCCCATTGAATACTAGGAGCCATCATACCTGCTTTGCTATTGGGCATTGATTGATTGATGGATATTGAGAGACAAGATTGCATTATGTGTTTCAGGCTGGTTCTGAATTCTTGGGCTTAAGGGATCTTCCTGCCTCAGTCTCCTGAGTAAATGGGCCTATATGTGCATACCACTGTACATAGCTTGATGTTATTTTAAGGATGACCTTGAGTTTCTGATTCTCCTGCCTACACCTCCTGAGTGCAAAGATTATAGGCACATACTACCATGTTGTATTTTTTTTTTCCTGAGACAGGGTTTCACTGTGTCGTGCAGCCCTGACTGTCTGTGCAACTCACTATGTAGACCAGGCTGGCCTCAAACTCACAGAGATCTGCCTGCCTCAGCCTCCCAAGTGCTGGGATTAAAGGCGTGTACCACTACCGCTGGGCCCATGCTGTGTTTTATACAGTGTGATTACTGAGCCCAAGGCTTCATGCATGCTAGACAAGCACTCTGTTAACTGACCTAATATCCCCAGATCCCCAGACCCTCGATATTATTTAAAATCCACTTCCCAGTTGAGAAACCCAAGGCTCTCATGGCCAATCAAGAGAGGGCAGCCGACTGCAAATTTCTCTCCCACATACTCCATGGAAGGAGGTAGATCAGATGCTTTTCTTCCTGTTAGTGGCCTGAGTGCAAGACAGCAGACCTGAGTGACTGAATGCCAACACAGTGGAGCCTAACGGTGTGCAGCTCAGAGATACCAAGTCTTCCTACTGCCTGGGGCCTCGGCAGACAAGTCCCAGTAAGTCCTCGCAGACCAGAGTGTGAGAGACCACATGACACCTGCCCCAAGGGTTGGGGCCCGGCTCCTCCCTATTTAAAGTCCGGGTTGCTGCCCTGTCTCTGAGCTCACGTTCTGATAGATGGAGGCTAACTCCCCATTTCTTGTCTGGTGCCACAGCACAAGTGTTGGCTCCTGCCTTCACATTCAGTCACTTTCCCTTTTCCTCTACACTCCACACCCTGGGCTGCTTGTCACCCTCTGGGGTTCGCATGTTTCCCCAGTATGCCTGGCTCCTGAGCTTAGCTGAAACCACAGGGGCTCTAGTGCCCAGTACATGCTCATAGCACATAGCTCCCCCTGATCCATGTGGAGGAGCCGAGGACATAGGCCCTCACCTGCTGTGGTCTTGTCGTTGGTCCAGATAAGATTCTTGGCTTTCACCACAACCACAGTCAGACGCTCAGCTGTAGGCAGGTAACTGAGGGACAGCAGGATCTCTCCCACAGCATCAGCAGCCTATGAAAATAGGTATGGTTCAGGAGTCTTCTGCCCTTCAGGGTCAAGGGGTCCAGGGAAAGGTGGATTCTTCCTTCTCCATTGGAAAGCCACTGCTTTAGGACTAACTCTTAACCAGGCACCAGGCTGTCAGGATTGAGAAAAGGACAACCAACCCATCCCTGCCACACCAGGGAGGATGCACAGACCCTCCCTTGCTCCAGGTGTAGACCATGCCTTGGAAGGAGGCCCAGAGGTGCATCACTCAGATGTAGTTTTGTTCCTCATTCGGGGCCAAGGAAAACATTCCCTGACTAGCGTAAAGGGATCCAAGTTGACAGCATTTGCTTAAGCAACAGTGTTCCCTGAAATTGTTACCATGATAAAAGTAAGCTTCAGCTTGGCCCCTGTCTGAGATAATCCTCTTTTAGGTCAGACCCATGCATCCCTAACAGTAGCCTATAGGAATAAAACCTCTGATGATGTGGTAGTAAGCTGGAGAGATGACTCAGCAGTTCAGAGCACTGGGTTCCTTTCCAGAAGGCCCAGGTCAGTCTTCAGCACCCACCATATAGCTCACAACCATATGTAACTCCAGTTCCTGGGGATTGGACATCCTCCTCTGACTCCATGAGTATTGCACATGTACATGACACACGAATATATATCCAGGTAAACCAGGCAAAACACTCACAAGAATATATAAATAAAACATAAAATAAAAATAAATATATACTAAAAAATCAAAAAGAAGAACTGAGAAGCGGGTGAGAGAGATGGCTCGGTGGGTAAAAAAACTTGCCACTAACCCAAATGACCTGAGTTCAATTACCCACAACCCACGTGATGAGGGAGAGAATCAACTTGGAGAAGACAAGGGGTCTTCTGACTTCCACATGCCTTCTCTGTGTGTGTATGCATGCCCGTACATACATGCACACAGAAAACACAATAAATAATGTTAAAAAAATCAAAGCAGGGGGCTCAGTGGTTAAGAGAACTGACTGTTTTTCCAGAGGACCCGGGTTCAATTCCCAGAACCCACATGGCACCTCACAACTGTCTGAAGATCCAGTTGCAGGGGATCTGACACCTTCACACCAATGCACATAAAATAAAGTTAAATAAACCATAAAAATATTTTTAAAAAAATCAAAGCAGAGTTGTAAACAGTGGCATCTAGAGGGCGTGTATTTGCCACCACATGCAGTGAGCGGTTCCCTAGAGTGTGCTCTCCTAATGCTGTCAGGGTCCAGGTCAAGGGACAGGATAGTGGCATCTCTCCTAGGAAGTGTGTGTGTGTATTCTCGCCTAAGGTGAACAGGGAAAAGCCAAAGCAGGTGATACCTTATTCTGGTCCTGTAAGTATAGCCAGCCGCTGAAGGGCTGCAGGGGGAGGTCCAGGACAGACAGCTTCAGCTCCACCACCCCAGTGCTCACGTTCCGTTCATCCTCATCGATGCCAAACACAGAAAATCGGAGGCTCTTCTCCTCCAAGGCTGTGGGATCCAGGGGGACAGAGAACTTCTCATCGAAGAAGATGGAATAGGCATTCCTCTGGATCTATAGAGAGAAGGGGCCGTGGAGGGGCTTTCTGGTACCCAGTCTCGATTCTGGTCCTCCTTTTGTGGTTCAGCCTTCAAAATTTGTTTCCTTAATTTTGTTTTGTTTTGATACCGGAACCCACATAGCTCAGGATGGACTCCTGAGCTTCCTGCCATTTATTCCAAAATGCTAGGATTACAAGTATATTCTTCCATACTGTACTTTCCCTCTTTTTCTTGTCAGAAACAGGATCTCACTATGTGTAGCCCTGGCTGTCCTGGAACTCACCATGTAGACCGGGCTAGCCTAAAACTCACAGTGATCTCCCCGCTTCTTCAGTCAGGGTCTTGCTATGCAGCTCTGGCTGGTCTGGAACTCACTATATTGCCCAGACTAGCCTTGAATTTACAGCCATCTTCCTGCCTTTGCCTTTAGAGCACTCAGATTACAGTGCCAGTTACCAGACCTTGTAGACCTGAAGGTTTTTGGTTGTTGGTAGTGTTTGATTGATTTTTGGTTGTTTTGAGACAGGATCTCATGTAGTCCAAAATGGCCTCAAATTCATTATCTAGCCGAGGACAACCTTGAATTCCTGATATTTCTGTCTCTGTCTCCCAAATGTTGAGATTACTGTGAAGGTTTAAAAGCGCCAATGTCTCCTTCTTGGTTATGGTTAACCCATTGGCCTGACATTAGAAGCTTCCATAATTGAATCCCAGTAATCTTCATCCTCACAAGATGCTGTGGCTACGCTGGTCTCTATCTCTCCTGTCTGCCCAACTTAGTACAGCCGTGGGACAGGCATGCAGGGGGAGCAGGATAACTGTCTGTAAATAGCCCCACTGACACCACAGCCTCCTGTAAAGCCTGGCGAAGACTTTCTGATTGTCATAAGATAGACGGATGAGTGGACAGATAGACGGATGGAGGGACTAGGCAGGGCTGGGCATATTTCGCTCCTCAGCTCACTCCTGCTTTCGGATGCCACTGGCCTCCTCCCAGGAAGCTGTGGGCAGGCCTCAGGGAGGTGCACGTGAGGCTCTGCTTGCCCTTCTGTGGGGGGCTGTCTGAGTCACTGTGCGGTGGTATTTAGAGAGCAGCTCTCATCCCTGGCACCTTCTCTGATGTTGAGGGGGTTGTTCGACCTGGAGGCAACACCCCACCCCCACAGTGAGACTGCTAGGCTGTGATGGCACCAAGCCTGTCTTCCTAGGAACAAACCCTACTAGCCTCTTAGCTACTTTGATCTCACATTCTGTCTCTGCCCAGCTCTGGAGGGTTCTTCCTGCAGCCACTCGACCCCAGTACACAAACCTGGAGCCATGTTGCCACACAGTCCTCTGCCTTAGACTCATCCAAGCTCCTGTCCACCAATGTCCCTCCTCAAGGAACACGTCCTGAGTCAACCAAAGTCTTTCATGTGGCCCAGGTCAAAAGCAGCATAATGTGTATCAGCTCAACAGCAGCTCCTCACGGTCCTGAGAACTGCTGCTGACGCCTACCAAGGACTGAGCTAAGCACTCTGCAGTATAAACCCAGGCCTTCTTCATAACTGTGGCGCCTATTTGACAGGCGGGAAAGCTGAAGAATGACTCGCTCAAGGTCACACCACCAAGCGAGGGTGGAACTTGGGTTTTAACCCAATTCCTACCCGACCACTGCTGCTATACTGCTAGTAGAAAATTAGGCTCTCGGTAGCACATGAATAGAGAGCTGGTGGTTAGTTCTAGAGTCTTCTAGAGTTATGGGGTACTATGGGGGTGGGGGTGGTACATCCACCATTGAGAGCCAGCCACCCAGTGTCCAATGTGACTGCATACAGATGGGGCTCCAAGAACACAGACGACCCTTGGTCCTGCAGGGCCCATCTCAGAGGGCTCAGGGTCTGGACTCCTCCCAGCCTGCTGTTGGGCAGTGGGTGTAGCTATCAAGGTGCGGCACCTTGGAGGTATCCTGTACCCTCCCTGTTGGATCCAACCCCTTTCCTCTTGATTGCTGACAGTCAGGGGTTGTGTCAGCATGTTCCCTGGCTCTCTGGCTTCCATCAGGGTGAGCCACGGGGGTCACCAGAAGAAAACAGAGATCAGAGGGGGGTTCAAGTGCTTACCTTCCAAATCATATCTTCAGTTTCCCCGGGGGCCGACTACACACTCTCAAGAAAAAACACAGCTCCTATTTCACTTGGGGTCCAGAACTCACTTTCCTCTCATGGGTCCCTGGGGTGGGCCTCCCTTCTCATTCACAAACTCATGGAGCCATGCCACTACCGAGGCTACCTCTCCCCGACCCGTTCCAAAGCAAATAGCAAATGAGCCTGTCTCTCCCAGATCAGCCAAATGAGCAGGCCATCTTTCTTCTTGCCAAGATTCCATGCTGACAGATGTGGAGATGGACAGTTACTCACTGTCCTTGAGTGATAGGAAGATTGAAATCTGTAACACAGCGGTGGTAACACAAAGCTGGTTCTATCCCTGGCCATGCTCCTGTAGAGACACATTCTGATCTGCTCTCCAGCGCCCCCTGTCATCCTGTCTGGTACTACAGATCTGCCCACTAGCCCAGATGTCAGCTTCCCTGACCGGTTTCAGGGAACCCAGTGCACCTCACTGGCCCAGTCCCACTTACCCTGGAGATGCCAACGATCTGTTCATCTGGCAGCAGACTGACACGCATGAAGCAGGACTCGAAGGTGGCCTCCTCGCGCTCCAGGAGGTCCTTGCCTTGCAGCACTGCCACGTGGAGGGTGTGGGAGGCTGCGTCATAGTCCATGCTCACCTCCACCTGGCCCAATGTGAAATCCTGCCCAAAGGTGTTGCTCACAGAGGAAATGGAATTCAGAGAGTCAGCCGATTGTGACTTGCGGAGAGTACCATAGGGGGCCAGGTCCAGTTCCCGGCTCATCAGCTCCAGGGGTCCCAGCTCACTGATGCTCTCAAAGGTGTCCTCAATACTGAGGCTGCCTTTGCGGCTGGATGGTCCCCGAGTGTTGGTCCGTTGGGCATTCCACTGAGGGACTCTCTGTGGGTGAACAAAAGGGACAGGGAAGCATTACATGGGTCACAGGCACCATCTCTAGGGGACAGCAAAGATGTCCTTTGCCTGTTTGTTCAAGAAACCCTAGTCTCTCCTTTCACAACACCAGCCCAGGGGACTATTACTTCAGGACACTTTGTTTCTTTCTCTCTCTCTCAACACAGGAACTTGCTACATATTCCTGGCTGGCCTGGAACTCCTAGCCCGCCTGCTTTAACCCCTGAGTGCTAGCTTTTTCTCTCTTTAACCAGAATGGAAGAAAGCATTTTCTTAAATACTTTTTTTTTTTTTTCGAGACAAAGTTTCTCTGTAGCTTTGGAGCCTGTCCTGGAACTAGTTCTTGTAGACCAGGTTGGATTTAAACTCACAGAGATCCTCCTGCTTCTGCCTCCCAAGTGCTGGGATTAAAGGCGTGGGCCACCACCGCCCGGCTTTAAATTACTTATTTGTTGTGACAAAATTTCATACATAAAAATGTCAGCTGCAATGGCATTTATAAAAAGGAAAAGCCGAGCTGGGTGGTGGTGGCGCACGCCTTTAATTCCAGCACTCGGGAGGCAGAGGCAGGTGGATCTCTGTGAGGCCAGTCTGGTCTACGAAGCTAGTTCCAGGACAATCAGGGCTGTTACACAGAGAAACCCTGTCTCGAAAACCAAAAGAAAAAAAAAAAAAAAGAAAAGCTGGGCTGGAGAGATGGCTCAGAGTGGCTCATAGGTTAATAGCACTGGTTGAGTTCAACTCCAGCAATCACATGGTGGCTCACAACCATCTACAGTGAGATCTGGTGCCCTCTTCTGGCCTGAAGGCAGAACACTGTACACATAATAAATCTTTAAAAAAGAAGGAGGAGGAAGAAGGGAAAGCTGCTGATTGTGGAGGAGCACATTTTCCCAAAATGTGGGAGGTGGAAACAGAAGAGTAAGGAGTTCAAGGTCAGGTTCCTGAAATCCAGTCTCAAGACCATCAAACAATATGAACTCTCTAAGTGTTCAAACGAAAAGGACTAGGTTAAGGATCTTGGATTATGTCACTCCACAGCTGGTTGAGTAGCCTCAAAGGAAGATTACAAAAACCTAACCCAAGGGCCCGAAAGACGACTCAGCAGGTACAGGTGACAGACACCAAGCCTGATGGCCTGAGTTGGATCATGATGGGAGGAGAGAACCTGTCTCCTACAAATTGTCCTCTGACCTCCACACATGCACCTATGCAGCCAAGGAAAGCCTTGGATTCCTGAGACAGGGTTTCTCTACAGTGAAACAGCCCTGGCTGTCCTGGAACACACTCTGTAGACCAGGCTGGCCTTGAACTCACAAAGATCTGCCCGCCCCTGTCTCCCGAGTGCTGGGGTTAAAGGTGTGCGCCACCACTACCTGACTATGACTCTGTCTCCTGAATGCAAAGAATAAGAGGCTATGCCGCCACACCCAACCTCAACTAGCTTCCTTTTGTTGTTGAGACAGGGTTTCATTAAGTACCCCTGGCTAGCCTGGAACTCACTCACAAAGATCTGCTTGCCTTTACTTCAGAGCTCTGGATTTAAAGGCATGCTCCACCACGAGCAGCCCCCAAATAGCTTTAGTAAAATCCTAACTCTGAGGACAGTCCTTTTGTCAGTTTGGCAACATGTGTTGCCAAAATGCTTCTTGGAAAAGTTGTCCCAGTTTGCACTCTCCCCAAGAGAGTAGCAGGGGCCCACCAAATGAGTGAACATCTGATTTGATAACAGAGTCATGCTGTGCTCTCTGGAACTGTATGTGATGCCTGAAAAATCCTCTGCCAAGTGTGGAATGATCTCAGATTCAGCAGTATGTATGAGAACCTTAAAGTAAATCTTAGGGCTGGAGACACCACTCGGTGACTAAGAGCACAAACTGCTCTCCAGGAAGACCCAAAGGTTCAATCCCCCTTGGACACAGAGACACATGGTGGCTCATGACCACTTGTACCATGGGATCTGATGCCCTCTCTGGTCTCCTCAGGCACCAAGCACACATGTTGTGCGCAGATATACATGCAGGCAAAACCCTTATCTTGATTTATTTTTTTTCAAGACAGGGTTTGTCTGTGTTGTCCTGGCTGTCCTGGACCTAGATCTGTAGATCGGGCTGGTCTTGAACTCAGAGATTCACCTGCCTCTGCCTCCTGAGTGCTGGGATTAAGGCATGCACCACTACCACCTGGGGGGTGGGTGAGAAGGGGAATTTAAAAAAATCTTACAACAAACAAACAAACAACAAAAAATGAAGAAAAGTACAGCATCCCAAATGATGATAAAGTTTTACACATTACAGAGAGGCACAGGCAAGAAGATCACTACAAATTCAAGGCCAGGAAGACACAGCAAGACAGTGTCTAAAAAAAAATCCTAAATAATAAATAAGTAGTTAATAGTTGGGTAGTAGCATTTGTGAAAGTGTTTTTCTATTTGTATTTTTCTCTATTTTTTTACATGATATTCTTAGAATTTTTGTTACATTTTATTATCTGTGTGTGTGTGTGGTGTGTGTGTGTGTGATGGTGTGATGTGTGTGAACCACAGCTTGTGGGAAGAGTCTGTTCTCTCCTATCATGGCCCCAGGGACTGAACTCAGGTAATCAGGGTTAGTAGCAGGTGGGCATGCCACTTTACCCTCTGAACCACCTCCCTGGCCCACATGAAAGACTTTTGAGACAAGGTCTTACTGTGCAGCCTAGACATCATGGCTGCCTTTGACTCATGATCCTCCTGCTTGAGCCACCAGAGGTCTAGGATTACAGGTGTGCAGTCACTGCTCATACAATATAGGTGTTCACTGTCACATAACACAGGTGTGTCACTGCTCAGACAATACAGGTGTAAACTGTCACAACTAGGAGTTGTTTAAAGATTTTTGGTTTTTGTTTTTTTGAGAAAAGGTTTCTCTGTGTAACAGCCCTGTCTGTCTTGGAAATTGCTCTGTAGACCAGGCTGGCCTTGAACTCACAGAGATCCTCCTACCTCTGCCTCCTGAGTGCTGGGATTGAAGGTGTGCACCACCTTGCCCAGCTACGATTTTTTTTCCATTTAAAAAATTTCATATAGCCAGGCATGGTGGGAAGCAGAGGCAGGTGGATCTCCGTGAGTTCCAGGAGATCCTGGTCTACAGAGCAAGTTCCAGGACAGCCAGGGCTGTTACACAGAGAAACCTTGTTTCAAAAAACCAAAAACAAATAATAATAAAATAATAATAATTATTATTATAAATTATGATAGGTTTATGTATCAGCCAGAGACAGATCCCCTGGAGGTGGAGCTATAGAAGACTGTAAGCTGACCTACATAGGTGCTGGGAACCAAATTTGGATCTTCCTGCCCACCTGATAGCTTTCTATTAAAAAATAAATTTATGCATTTGGTGTGAATATGTGTAGACACTTGCACCACAGTCTGTGTATGTGGAGGTCAGAGGTCAACTTTCAGGAGCCAGTTCTCTTCTTCCACCATGTCAGTCCCCAGACCTCCAACTCAGGTCACCATACTTGGTGGCAGATTCCTTCACTCACGGAGTCACCTCAATAGCCCAAGTGATAGGGATTCTGCTTTTGTTTTTTTTTTCTTTCTTTCTTTCTTTCTTTCTTTTTTTTTTTTTGCAACATGGTTTCTTTGTAGCTCTGGCTAGCCTGGAACTCAATTGGTAGACCAGGCTGGCCTCGAACTTGCAGAGATCCACCTGCCTCTGCCTCCAGACTGCTGGGATTAAAGATGTGCGCCATCACCGCCTGGCTTCAGCTGTGGTAGTTTTTAAAACTGTGATCAATCCTTTACTCAACTCAAACATTTATTCAATAAGCTCAGGGTTAGGAGTTGTCGATCTGCAGGGATGTAAGAGAGGTCTGATCCACACCCACAGAGGGGACAGGCCTGGAAGGTGAGCCTCAGAATGGATGGTGGAACGTGGATTTACACAGGAGCGGAGGAAACCTCACCTTCAGCTCAGCTTCCACATAGGCCTCTCCATACTTTTGCTGCAGGTACCTGTAGTCGTAATTAGGGAACGGGGAGGGGCTGGGGAAGCTCCCCGATGTCCAGAGCTTCCACAGACTCACAGCCGCGATTCCAAGCAGTGCCAGGGCCCCGGCAGCGTAGACACCCACCTCCCAGCCAGGGGGGCTCTTGATGACTGCAAGGCAAGGACAGCCTGTCATTAGTGGGGTACAGCGACCGCTAGGGAAAAGCTGGTTACCATGGGTACTTATATATTTACATGCTTTGTGTGCTTGGCTTTTTTTATTATGTGAGCATGCAGGTATGTATACGTACGAATGGGTGTGCATGCACATGTGGGTGAATGCACATGAAGGCCAAAGGTCATCCTAAGGTGATGTTCTTCAGAAGCTGTCCACCTTTTTTGGACACAAGTTCTGCTAGCTGGCCGGCAAGCCCCGAGGCTCTCATGTCTCTGCTTCCCCAGTGATGGAATTACAAACACATGTCATCCTGACTTTCACATGGGGGTGGGGACCAAACTCAGGTCCTCACACTTGCATGGTGGCCATTTCATTGACTGAGACACCTCCTCCCAAGGCCCTGTTTTCTGGTCCTGTTTGTAAGACAAGGGTTCATGCTGCCCAGGCTGGCCTCAAACTTGCTATGTAGCTGAGATGACTTTAGCTCCTAATTCTCTTTCCACCTTCTCAGGGCATCACCCTACCTAGTGATACTATGTACTACACAGTGTTTATTGAGAAGAAAAAAAAAGCAAGATGGCTCACTGAGTAAGGTACTTGCCACAAACTGATGACCTGAGTTTGACCCCTGAGCACCATATGGTGGAAGAACATAACCAACTCCCATAAATTGTCCTCTGTCCTCCACATGAGTGCTATGGCATGCCTACACACATATATAAGCCATAATTAAGTGAGCAAATAAATACATATGTAGTAAATACAAATTTAAAAAAGAAAATCAAAATTTTTATCTAAAAAATTCATACTGTGTTGGTGTTAGACAATTTTGTATTTTGTCAATTATGTTTTAAGTAAATGCTGATTGGCCAGTAGCCAGGCAGGAAGTATAGGCAGGACAACCAGACAGGAAGTAGAGGCAGGTCAATGAGGAATACAGGAGTATTCTGGGAAGAAGGAAGCTCTCTCTGCAGTCCTGCCCAGACATGGAAGAAGGAAGATGTGACCTGCCCTGCTGAAAAAGGTACTGAGCCACATGGCTAAGATAGATATGAATAATGGGTTAATATAAGTTATAAGAGTTAATAAGGAAAAAAATAAAAAAAAATAGAAAAGATAGTTCCATATAACAGGAAGAAAAAAAAAAGAGTTAATAAGGGGGCTGGAGAGGTGGCTCAGAGGTTAAGAGCACTGACTACTTTTCCAGAGGTCCTGAGTTCAATTCCCAGCAACCACATGATGGCTCACACCCATCTGTAATAAGATCTTGGTACACTCTTCTGGTCTGCAGGCATGCAGGCAGGCAGAACACTGTATATATAATAAATAAATAAATCTTTAAAATAAAAAAAGAGTTAATAAGAAGCCTGAGCTAATGGGCCAATCAGTTTATAACTAATGTAGACTTCTGTGTGATTGATTCTTTGCGACCTAACGACTGTGGGAACCAGGCAAGACAGAAATTCAGTCAACACTGTGTTACAAGACTTGGTATGAGAGTCTACAAATTCAGTGCTAAACACTCTGATTGCTTTCTTGCTTTCTTTTTTGAGGCAGTCTTGCCAGGCTGGCCTCAAATTCTAGGCAATTCCTTATTTCCTTTTTTTAAAATTTATTTTAAGTGCACTAGCTTGCATGTCTGTGTGAAGCTGTTGGATTCTCTGGAATTGGAGTTACAGACAGCTATGAGCTGCCATGTGGGTACCGGGAATTGAACCCAGTTCCTCTGGAAAGGCAGCCAGTAATCTTAACCACTGAGCCATCTCTCCAGCCCCGCAGTTCTGTATTTCAGCCTTCCGAGTGTTGGGATTATACATGTGCGCCACCACACTCAGTTTAAACACACTCTTGAGATCTCTGCTTCTGCCTCCTCTTCCACAAAACCATACATCTCTACCGGGAGATACTTGGCCAGAGCAGATGAAAAGCCTTACACGGTGGTTAGATGTCCCTCGGGCTTCAGAAAAACAGATCTGCTCTTGCTTCTGTGGGTTCCCTGGCCTCAAAGTCCTCAGAGGGCCTCTTGCTTCAGAGAATCAAAGTGACCTTTCCCTCTTGGGGAAAAGGATGAAGATGCAGAGGAGAAAAAGAAGTGACTATCTGTGCTTTAAGCCCCATTTAGAGCAACCCAATGCCCATCAACGGGTGAATGGTTAAACTAAATAGTGACACACTCATGTATGGGACACGGCGCAGTCACTCAAAGAATGTTACTTGGAAATATCAAGGTCAATGCTAAGAGAACAGAAAGCAGATGAACCTTGAGAACATCTTGGTGGCTGCAAGAAGCTGGTCACAGGGACCACATGTTGTGTGGTCCTGTTACAGTCAGCCCCTGTCTGTGGGTTCCGTCCCCCTTCCCATAGCCTCAACTCATCCTGAATAACAGACTGTGCAATCAGGCTGTAACCGTCCTGACTTCAAACTTCTTTTTCCTTTGTCTTTATTCCCTTAATAGAGTAGGGCAATGAATATTTACTAGGACTGACATTATATTAAGTGTGAGGAGTCACCTAGAGATGGCTGAAAGCACACGGGAGTTCCAGTTTCAGGGAACCCAACGTCCTCACTCAGACATACATGGAGGCAAAACACCAATGCACAAAAAGTAAAAATAAATTTGAAAAAATAATAAAAGCTGTTTAGATTTGGTAAATGGGGGTAGCTGAAGGGATAGAGCTCTTTTTGGAATGATGAAAATATTCTAAAAATCCATTGGCCGTTCATTATCTTAAAAGCCACTGCTGTGCACATTTTGAAATGGTGAAGTCCATAGTTGATGCTTTTGTTTTCTGAGACAAATTCTCATGCATCCCTCCCAGCTTGGCCTAGAGTTTGTCACATAGCTGGAATTGAACTTCCATTCACCCTGTGTCCACTTCCCAAATGCTAGGATTAGAAGTCTTTCCCGCCATGCCCAGTTAACCGTATAGTAGTTGAATTTATTTTATTTTGTTTTGAGATAGGATCTCACCATGCAGCTCAGGCTGATTTCAAATTTGTGATCCTCCTGCCTCAGCCTCCCATGTGTTGTGATTACAGGTATGAGCTCCAATCCCCACCTTATGCAAGTGGATCTTATCTCTTAGTAAATCTCTAACCTCAAATCAACACACCAGCTCCACTTAAACAAGAGATGGCCACGTGCTGTGCTTAGCCTCAAGAGAAACCAAAGGCTCTGTTCCTCTACTGAAAGTTAAAGAACTTTCCCAAGGCCACAGAACTGAAAGTGAGTTGGGCTGGGGCTGTGACTCCAGCGCCAGACTCCAGGGTAAGAATCAGAGCCACACCTGGCTTAGCTCCCTCGGAGTGGCAAGGTGGAGATCTGCAGGAGGGATGGAGGGTCTTTCTGAGTGGAAACTGAGATCTAATGAATACATTAAAATAAAGAAGCCGGGTGGTGGTGGTGCACACCTTTAATCCCAGCACTCAGGAGGCAGCAGGCTGGCTAGGTAGCTCAGCAGTTAAGCGACTGCTCTCCCAGAGATCCCTGGTCTGAATCTCAGCACTCACATGGTAGCTCACAACTGGCTATAACTCTAGCTCCAGGTACCCTCTTCGGCCTTTGTGAGCACCATGTACATACAAGTAGTACAGACATCCTTTCAGGTACAACAGTCATACACACAAGATAAAATAAAATAAAAAGAAGTATGGCAGGCTGTGCAACAGGGGTTAGGAGCTGTGGGCCAGCAGAAAGGAGGTGTTGACAAAGGACCTGAGCCCAGAAGGGAGTGAACAAGGCACCATGGAGCCAGAGGGGCTCCTTGTCTCTGCTCCCCAAAGCCCAACCAGCCAAAGGCCAGGGCTGTACCTTCAGCCAGACATTCCTCCAGCAATGAGCACTCTCTGCTGTCACATGAGGGAAATCAAGACTGACAAAGTCACGCAGCTGAGACAGGTACCATCTGGGCTCAGGTACCTTGGCTCCAAGGTACATCCACATGTCACCAGCCTCTCTGGGCTTCAGTGTCCTCCCTGGGAGACTGGAGGTGACAAACGTCCCCCCATTCAGTGGTTCCACCCAGAGGATGTATTATTTGAAGGGGAAAAATCCTAACATATGTTATGTCTCATGTGAGTCACTGCCTTATTTCTAACAGAGGAGCTCTGAGAGCATCCTGAAGATCCCACCCAGGGAACTGCTGGGGTTGGCGTTCTGTCACAGGCAGGAATATCATTGGCTTTTGAGAATGACAACTTAGGTCATTAGGATGGGGGTGACAGGGACATTGCCAGCATTAAGAAAAAGAAATAAAATCACTCCCCAACATGATAGGTTTTAATGTAAAAAGATCACACAACATAGGGACAAGGGCTTGCAGACCAGGCTGGTGCTTCAGCCAGATGTGGACAAGGGCTTGCAGACCAGGCTGGGGCTTCAGCCAGATGTGGATGAGGGCTTGCAGACCAGGCTGGTGCTTCAGCCAGATGTGGACAAGGGCTTGCAGACCAGGCTGGGGCTTCAGCCAGATGTGGTGCCAGGTGCGAGGAATCCCAGCACTTGGGAAATGGAGACATAGGATCAGGAGTTCAAGTCATCTTCAGTTTACAGAGACTCGAAGGAACTGTAAGCACGAGCCCCCTACTTATTCTAGACTTTTCCTGTGATATAACAGGAGCCAGCTGAAATCACAACCAAAACATCTAGAGGGTCCCAGGCATGACAAGATTCTGGAATGTCCTCGGAATCTGCAAACTGGGGGTGAGTTGGGAAAGTAACTGGCCAGCTGGGCCACATCAGTCCAGGCAGGAGGGGGGCTGTCTAGAATTCCAGAAGAGAGGTCCACAGGCCCAAACATATCCAGGGACATAGCAGAGTCAGGCACCCTTGCATGGGAGGGTCTAGGGGGACTAAATTTTCTATGCTGGTTGGTAGAATTGGGGAGAGCTAGGGTCAGCAAAGCTAGGGTCAGGGGAAGAAAACCTCAGGCAGGTGACAGGGAATGATAATGAATACCCATTACATTGACTGATTCTGTGGAATACCAGGAGGGACAGAGGGTATGTCAATGGAAGTGAAGCCTAAAGTAAGACTAGGCATGAGATGAGGAAGGAGAGGGACTCTTAACAGATTTTTTTTTTTTTTGAGGCAGGGTCACTTTATAGATCTGGCTGTGCTGGAACTCATTATGTAGACAAGGCTTGCCTAGAACACACATTGACCCACCTGCCTCTGTCTCTGGAGTATGTGGATTAAAGGCATGCACAATTACACACAGCCTAAACTTTAATCCCAGCACTCAGGAGGCAGAGGCAGGCCTGGTCTACAGAGTGAGTTACAGGGCAGCCAGGGCTGTTATACAAAAAAACCCTGTCTCAAAAGCAAAACCAAAAAAAACTTCAAAAACAAAAGACGTTCACCTGGCCAACAATGGCTCTCTTACTGTGTGCTAACCCTACTTGCCAGGATTTGCTTAAGCTCTTCCCATTGGCCATGCTGTTCCATTTTCAGATGAGGAAGCTGAAAACAGAGGAGAATCTTCTGATTGTCTGGTCTGGATCTGCACTCTATAGGTTTCCACCTGAGACACAAGGTCTCTGCCAGGCAGAGTGGGTAAGACAGTCAGATCCAAGGAGTGCATGTACAAAGTCTGGAGCTGGGAGAGCTGTGACGTTGTCAAAGGCCACACCGTGTTCTCAGTGTGAAGACCAGTGGGATTGCAGGTGAAAAGTGAGGCTCTCTGGTAGGGGACTGAGAAAGGCTGTCACTGCCCCACCCTGAAGTTCAGCCCTTGACCAGTGGGGCCTGCACTGGTGTGACAAGGAATGCTGGACTAGGAGGTTAGGAAATCTAAGGTCACGACCTGACCTATTACTGGCCCTTTTCTCACTCAGGCTCACTCTTATTGTTGTGAATAGGGAGGCAGACATCTGGAAGAAAGATGGCAGCCATGTATCAGCCATGACAGCACCCACCACTTGGTAGCAGGACTGTGAGAGTGTGATGAAGTATCCAGGTCATCTCCCAGAATTGGAGAAGGGCAAGGGTGAGTCCCAGACTCTCGTCGTCCTTGACCTAGGTAAGTGCAGTATCGTCCAACATGGACAAATTCCAGAAGGGTCCCAGACCAGTGTATTCTGTGTCATAGGCTTATTCCCAGGGATTAGTACAGCAAGGGTCTCACGGGGAACCCCCTGTCTCAGACAAAGAGAATCTTTTTAACAGAAATGTTTCTAGGTGTGGTGGCACGTGTCTGGAATCCCAAGACTTAGTGAGTAGAAGCAGGAGGATCATGAGTTCAAGTTCATCCTTGGCTACATAGAGAATTCAGGGGTAAGGGCTGGGGAGAGAGCTCAGTGCTCAAAACACTTGTGCAACGGTGAGACAGAGTTTGGAGCCCCAGAACCCATATAAATGCTGGTGTGGTGGGTGTGAAAAACGCCTGTAATTCCAGCCTTGGAAATCAGAGATGGGGATTCTCCGGAGCAAGCTGGCCACTGAGACCAGCCAAATAAGCAAGTTCTAGATTTCACCGAAAGACTGCTTGCCTCAACGAATGAGGTGGAAGACTACTGAAGTATAATTCTGAACATCAATGGTGGCCAATGGTGGACACCACATGCATACACATGTGTACAGACATACCCTCTATGTATACCCACACATATTCATACATGCACACACACACACACACACACACACACATACAATCCAAAACAATTATTTTTGAAGCCAGCTTGGTCTACATGAGATCACATCTAAGAAACAAACAAAACACCAATAATGAAAACACGCAAATCAAACCAAAGAAATGGAAAGAATCCACTGTAGTGAAAGGACGAGGAGACTGCAAGTGGGTCTCAGGATGCTGTCCCCAGGGCTGTGTGGCCTAAGGAAGAAGGCTGCCCTTCCCATCCCAGGCTTGGTGCAGTTGCCTGAGGCTGTGGTCCTTGGAGGGCTTGTCTGGGGGACTCACCGCTCAGATGATATTCTGTCACATCCACGGCCATGCTGTTCCCTGAAGTGACAGGGACTGAAAGGGAAAAGAGTCAGCCATGAGCTTGGCCAAAACAATTGCTACTCGGCTTCCCCATCCTGTGTCCCTCCTCCTCTTCTTTTTCTTTTTTCTTTTTGGTTTTTCGAGACAGGGTTTCTCTGTAGCTTTGGAGCCTGTCCTGGAACTAGCTCTTGTAGACCAGGCTGGCCTAGAACTCACAGAGATCCGTCTGCCTCTGCCTCCCGAGTGCTGGGATTAAAGGCGTGCGTCACCACTGCCCTGCTTCTCCTCTTCTTCTTAAGATTTATTTATTATTGATCCAGAGGTGGTGGTTTATGTCTTTAATCCCAGCACTCTGGAGGCAGAGGAAGGAGAATTTCTGTGTGTTCAAGGCCAACTTGGTCCACAAAGAAAGTTCCAGGCCAGGCCAGCCAGTGAATCATTCTCTATCTAAAAAAAAAAAAAAAAAAAAAATTAATTTTATGTGGCTGGGTGTTTTGCCTGCATGTATGTTTGTGCACCACGTCAGACAAGGGCATCAGGTCCTCTGGAACTAGAGTCAAAGAGAGTTGCTGTCATGTGGGTGCTGGAAACAGAACCAAAGTCTTAACCACCCTTTTGGTGTTTTTGTTTTGTTTTGTTTTTTTGTTTTTTGTTTTTTGTTTTTTTGAGACAGAGACAGCCGCCCTAGCTGTCCTGAAACAGGCTGGCATACAACTTACAGAAATCCACCTGCCTCTGCTTCCCAAGTGTTGGTATTAAAGGTGTGCACCACCATGTCTGGCCCCTCCTTCCTCTCCTCTTCACCCCTCTCCCCTTCTCCACCTCTCCCTTCTCCTTCTTGAGACAAGGTCTCACTGTGTACCACAGGCTGGTATGGAACTCTCCATCTTCTTGCTGTGGCTGCCTGAGTGTGGGGATTACAATCACATACTACCACATAAGCAGGGTGCTCCTGTCATGACATTTTCAGAAACGGATAAATGCTGGCATGGTTGTACAAACTTGCAATCCCAGGACACAGGAGGGAGGAAAATTATTGTGTTGAGGACAGTCTGGGCTACATAAAGGAACCCTGTCTTAAGCAAAATGGTATTTTAACCTTTTTGGGGAAAAGGGCTGAAACAGGGTCTCACGTAACTCAAGATGGCCTTGAACTTGCTATGTAGCCAAGACTGGCTTTGAACTCCTGATCTTCCTGTATTTAACTCTCAAATGCTGGGCTTACATATGTGCTCCATTATGTCTGGATGTGTGTTGCATCTGAAAACTAGCCGTTGGTGTCAGAACAGACATCAGGACAGAACAGCCCTGGGATCTGCCTGTCCTCTGTCTTGATGTCTGTCCTCCCCATGTTCCACCGCTCCCTCCCTTGACAGTTACAAACACACTGCCACATCTGCTGTTTTTGATTTATGTTTTTGTTTTTCAAGACAGGGTTTCTCTGAGTAGCCCTGGCTGGCCTCAAATCTACAGAGATCTGCCTGCTTCTGCCTCCTGAGTGCTGGGATTAAAAGTGTGTGCCACCATCACCCGGCCACATCCTGCTTTTTCTGTAAGTGCTAGGGATCTGTGACCTGGTCTTCCTGATTGCATAGCATTTTGCCCCCGGCGCTCTCCCAGCCTCCCATTGTCTCCTATCTCCCAGCATCTCCTAGCTCCCAGCCTCCTAATGTCTCCTAGCCTCCTAATGTCTCCTATCTCCCAGCATCTCCTATCTCCCAGCCTTCCAATGTCTCCTATCTCCCAGCCTCCCAACGTCTCCTTTTAAGCATTCTAAAACTCACTAGGAGTTGTCAGATAAAGCACAGGCTGCTCATGGGCTTTTAGACTCACTTTTAGTATAAGGCCCAAATACACATGGGACATATTTATGTTAAACATATTTATGTTTAACATATTTATGTTAAAAATGGTCCATGATCCAGTGTGCTGGGTGATGGTGGCGCACACTTTTAATCTCAGCACTCGGAAGGCAGAAGAAGGTGGATCTCTGTGAGTTTGAGGCCAGCCTGGTCTACACAGCAAGTTCCAGGGCGGGCTCCAAAGCTCAGAAACAAAGCTCTGAGACAGAAAAACCCTGTCTCAGAAAAACCAAAAAGAAAAGAAAATGATGCCGGGCAGTGGTAGTGCACGCCTTTAATCCCAGCACTCGGGAGGCAGAGGCAGGCATATCTCTGTGAGTTCGAGGCCAGCCTGGCCTACAAGAGCTAGTTCCAGGACAGGCTCTAAAAAGCTACAGAGAAACCCTATCTCAAAAAAAAAAAAAAAAAAAAAAAAACCAAAGAAAAGAAAATGAAAAAAAAAAAAAAAGATCCAGTGTTTACCTGAAGCGCCAGTGTTAGCATGTGTTTGCATTTACCAGCTCTCTCAACCCTGCCTCAGCGCCACCCTAAAGCAACAGCTGGGACTCAGACTGCTCATTAGGGTAGGCCACCTAGTACCTCAACTCAGGTTCCATGTAACTTCGAAAAAAGTCAAAAAGATTGAATTCCCTCGGTATTCTAATCACAGTCTTTCCCTGAGTAGGATGCTTTCTTCTCTGCCCACTCTTGTCTCCTGGGTTCCATGAGCCACTGAAGTCTGTATTATTTTAGATTAAGACCTGGGAGCTCATACAAGCCATTACCTGGACTCAGATGACTGCTTAGTATTTTATTATTATTGTTGCTAAGAAGTTAATCTGGCTTGGGGCTGTGTTCTGAGTAGGTGAGGAGAGGAGGCTCTGGCACAGGAGACTAGAATAGAATAAGCTGTACTCATTTCCCCCCCCCCAACATCATATTTTTATTGATTATTTGGAAGTTTCATATAATGCATCCTGGTCACATTCAGTTTCCAAGGCCCATCCCTCTCCTCGCGACCCACCCCCCCCCCCAGTAGAAGAAAAGAAAAAAATATATACCAAGTCCAATTTTGTATTGGCCATAAACTCACTAGAGAATGGTCAAACTCACAGTGGCCAGCCCCTTAAAGAAAACTGAGTCCTTTCCCACCTCTGCCAGATGCCATCAACCCTTTAGAGCTACACTTCAGATCTCCCATCACAACTGTTTGTTTGTTTGTTTTTGTTTTTTCAAGACAGGGTTTCTCTGTAGCTTTGGAGCCTGTCCTGGAACTTAACTCTTGTAGACCAGGCTGGCCTCGAACTCACAGAGATCCGCCTGCCTCTGCCTTCTGAGTGCTGGGATTAAAGGTGTGCACCTCCACTGCCTGTCTCCCCATCACAATTTTTAAGAGTTCTCTTCAGTGGCTTCCTAATTAAACTGGGTTTTTTTTTGGGGGGGGGGACTGTACTCATTTCACTCAAGGGTAAAGAAGGTTAAGTTACCTTGTCTCACTGAAGATTCCCATGCTGTTCATAAGCACTGGACACCCCTGACATCCCCCACCTCCCTACCCTCCCCACACCCCTTCCTCCCTACCCCTTCACCTCCCCACCCAGGCAAGGTAAGTGAGGGTGAGGTCAAAACCATAGAAGGCTTGCTTGGCTCTGAGTACCTGTTTCCCTTTCCAGCAGGAATTCTAATTAGGAATGGCTGGACCTTCCATCTTGTGCTGGCTTAGTTTTATGTCAACTTGACATAAGCTATCGTCATCTGAGAGAAGGGAGCCTTGATTGAGAAAGTACATCCATAAGATTGGGCTGTGAGCAAGGAGATAGAGCATTTTCTTAATTAGTGATTGTTGTGGGAGGGTCCAGGCCATTGTGGGTGGTGCCATCTCTGGGCTGGTGGTCCTGGTTTAGCAGAGGAGCAGGCCAGTCAGCAGCACTTCTCTGTGGTCTCGCATCCACTCCAGCCTCAAGGTTCCTTCCCAGCTGGAGCTCCTGCCTTGGCTTCCCCCAGTGGATGGTGACTCATGATGTGTAAGCCAAATAAACCCTGTCCTGCCTAAGTAGCTTTAGTCATGGTCTTCATCATAACAATAGAAACTGCATTTAAAGACAAGCCAGATAGGGACCTGAGAGGTAGCTTAAGGGCGAAGAGCACCTGGGTCTTAGCCTCAGAATTCACTTGGCAGCTTACAACCTTCTGGACTCCAGTCCCCAGGGATCCAATGCCCTCTTTTGACTTCCATGGGCACCAGGCACACATTTGGTGCACATAGTCACATGCAGACAAAACACTCATACACATAAAAAAATAAAATAAACCTCAAAACATTTTTTTTAAAAAAAAGGCCAAAAATATTGTTTGAAAAAAATTTAATTTTTAATCACATTTTGTTTATTTATTTATTTAGTGTGTCTGTGCGCATGTGTGGAAATCAGAGGACAGCTTGCTGGAGTCAGTTTTTATTTCCACAGTGTGGGCTCCAGGGACTGAATTCAGGTCTTCAGGCTCCGCAGCAAGCACCTTTACCTGCGAGCCATCTCACCAGTCTCTTGCTTTGTTTGTTTTGTTTTTGAGACAGGAGTCTCACTCTGTAGTCTAGTGTGGCTTCCAGATCACTATGTAGCCAAGGATTACCTGGAACTTCTGGCCCTCCTGCCTCTACCTTGTAACTGCTAGAATTACACCCACTAAGAATTAAAACCTTTACTAACTTTTTGTTGAGACAGCCTCATGCCTGGCTCAGGCTCCAGCTCCATATATCACTGACAATGACCTTAAACTTCCAATCCTTCTGCCCCCCCCCCACCGAGTTCTGGGGTTACATATGTGGGCCACTACACTCAGTTTTATTTGATGTTAGGGACTGAGCCCAGGACTTCAAGCATACAAGGCAAGCACTCTACCACTGAGCTACTGAAGGCGCAGAACAAACTCCATTTGAGAAAGAACTCCATTTTAGACAGGACCTTACTAGGGGGGTGAATGCAGCCCAGCAAAGTCATGAACATTCCCAAGAAACTGTGCCTGCCCTGGTCAAAGTGACCCACCAGGGTGTCCAAACAACATCTGCTTGGTTCAAACGCCCTTGTAGGTATCTGATTAATCACTGTTTTGAAATTCCCGTACATGCCAACCAACGAATTCAAAAGTTGTATACTTTTACTCAATCCTGACACAGCAAGGCTTGTGCCACCCTGCCTTGTGCCACCCTGCCTGCGGTTTCCCCTTTAGAATCCCCTTACCCTGAAGCCTTGAGGTTGTTCTCCCCGACCCCCTGCGGCGGTGTATTGGATTGCAGTCCAAGCCAGGTGATTTGTAATCAATAAACCCCAGTGTGTTTGTATCAGATGCCAGCTCTGTGGTAGTCTTGTTTGGGGGTCCCGGGACACAGGCATAACACTATATCCCTAGTATGTGTTAATTTTGAGTCAGGGTCTCATTATGACACACTGGTTGGCCTTGACCTGCTAGGCTCTGTGGGTGCCCTGTTTAGCCTGTGGGCGAGCTGGGACTACAAGCACACGCCCACATGCCTAGCTTGTTGACTTTTTAAAAAATTATTTATTTATTGTGCATTGGTGTTTTGCCTGTGTAAGAATGTTGGGTCCCCTGGAACTGTAGTTACAGACAGTTGTGAGCTGCCATATAGGTGCTGGGAATTGAACCTGGGTCCTCTGGGAGAACAGTCAGTGCTCTTAACCACTGAGACATCTCTCCAGCCCCCTTTGTTTTTGTTTTTTCGAGACAAGGTTTCTCTGTAGCTTTGGAGTCTGTTCTAGAACTTATTCTGTAGACCAGGCTGGCCTTGAACTCGCAGAGATCCACCTGTCTTTGCCTCCTGAGTGCTGGAACTAAAGGTGTGAGCCACCACTGCCTGGCTAGCTCGTTTACTTTTCAGTGTAATCAATTCACACACACAAAGATGTCCACACAATTCAGGCACATTGGGCCTTGGCTCACTAACCTTTCCAAGCATTCTGTAGGCTTCCTCTGCGATCAGGGTTCAGTGAGAGAGTGAAGCTGAGACTTTAGGCATCTTTTTTTTGGGGGGGGGGTTATCTCTTGCCTTTGCTTTGGAGTAAAAAAGTTGGTCCTGCACACAAGTTGGTCCTAGGGTATGTGGCCTTGTGATGTGGTTTTGTAGCTGGCTTCTGGTTTCCTGATGTTGCTCCCAAGTTGATGAGATAAGAGTTGTCATGGTAATGGGAGGCAGTGCTAAGACAAAAAGGCTTCACCCATCTTGACTTGAGTGAGCCCCAGGCTTGAGATAATGATAACAGCCAACTTCCCTGGGCATATCTAAGCACCAAGCACAGTTCTAAACATCTATGCATATATGACCTCATTTAACCCTCTTAGCAAGGCATTGAAACGGGCACTAGAATCATGTCTGCTGTTATCAGAGTGCTGTGGAGCTAATGTGCCACATAGCTAAGAAGTATTCAACCAAGGCTGTCTGGCTCTGAGTTCCTAATCACTGTGTCTTACTGAAGATAGACATAGATTTCCCAAAAAGTTGTCTAAGACCTGTAGGTTACAAATGGCTTGCTGTACAAGTCCGGGGCTGTCCTAGCCCCAGCAGAAGTGGCTTTGGACATACTAAACACAGTATATGAACATGCACATTCCAGTCTGGCCAGCCTGGCTGCGGTCCTGATAATGCCTTAGCTGCATATCTGGCACAGGCTGGCAACAAAAGGAAAGACTAAGCAGAACATGGCACATGATACGGCATGTGTGGTACCAGCAGAGCCTCAGAGGGTATCAAGCCTCTGGCTTTTGGCATGTGTGTGTATGTTGGGGCTAGGGGTCAACCAATGCTGTCCAGCCCAGGCTCCACAATCTTAACATCTACTTCCCTTATTTTGCCATGGGAACTGTAGTACCTAGGAAGGTATAAATGACAGAGCTTCCGCCGGGCGGTGGTGGCGCACGCCTTTAATCCCAGCACTTGGGAGGCAGAGGCAGGCGGATCTCTGTGAGTTCGAGACCAGCCTGGTCTACAGAGCTAGTTCCAGGACAGGCTCCAAAGCCACAGAGAAACCCTGTCTCAAAAAACCAAAAAAAAAAAAAAAAAAAAAAAAGACAGAGCTTCCAGCTACACCCTGCTACAATGGGCCTGAAGTCAGGGCACAGCTGCCTAAACAGAGAGAGGAAGAAACAGGAAGATCCACAAGATCTTGCAGGGGATCAGCCTAAACCCCAGGTCAGCTCTGGATTTCACATTAGCCCCTTCACTGACTCATGACTTTAGGCAATTTTCTTAGTTTCTCTCTCTCTCTCTCTCTGAGCCTCAGTAGTGCCATCTATAAAAGGGGCTCAAGACTGGCCTTGGAATGTAGATCTGTTGGTAGAGTGCTTGCTTAGCATGGAAGAAGACCTGGGTTTGGCTCTCTAGCACTGAGTAAAACTGGGTGTGGTATTATACACCTGTAGTCCTAGCATTCAAGAGGTGGAGGAAGGAAGATCAGAGTTCAAAGTCATGACCAGTAAAGAATGAGATGGCATGGCAAACATTAGCTGCTGTGGTTACTGGCCTGGCCGAAGTACAGAAAGCCCCCTGGCTCCCAGTCTGTGCAGAACAATCATGGGGCAGCACTGCTGATCTGCTCATGTGTTTGTTTAAGTTAAAGTGAATTGTATGCTGTGTGTGTGTATATGCGGTGTTTCGCTTCTGTGCATGCTTGTGTACTGTGTGTGTGCCTGGTACCTACAGAGGCCAGAAGGGGGCCTCAGATCCCCTGAATCTGGAGTTATGGGCAGTTGTGAGCCATCATGTGGATGCTGCAAATTGAACCCAGGTCCTCTGGAAGAGCAGCCAGTGCTCTTAGACTCTGAGCTATCTCTCCAGCCCTTAAATTCTATTGTGTGTGTGTGTACATGATTGTGTGTGATGGGACTATATGTGTGCATAGGTATGGAGGTCAGAGGTCAACCTCAGGTTTCTTTCTTTGGGAGCTGTATAACTTGTTTTTTGAGACAGGGTCTCTTGCTGTGGTGTAGATTCTTTTGTATTTGTGTTGCTTTCATTGGTGAATAAAGAAAACTGCCTTGGCCTTTTGATAGGGCAGCCCTTAGGTGGGCGGAGTAGACAGAACAGAATTGTGGAAGAAAGACAGACAGGCAGACACCATGGTTTTCCTGCCCGAGATGGATGCTGGTTAGACTCAGGCCGGTAAGCCACAGTCAAGTGGTGATAGACATTAATGGAGATGGGTTAAATTAATATGTGAGAGTTAGCCAATAAGGGGCTGGAGATAATGGACCAGGCAGTATTTAAATGAATACAGTTTCTGTGTAATTATTTTGGGGGTTAAACTAGCCGGGCACCGGGAATGCGGCCTCTTACAACATTGCTGGCTTGGGACTTGAGGATTAGGCTAGGCTGTCTAGCAAGTCAGTCCTAGAACTGCCCGTCTCTGCCTCCCCAGTGCTGACTTAGGATGTAGGTGCTGGAGATTAGACTCAAGTCTTTATTCGTACTTGGCAGATATTTTACTAACTGAGCTATCTCCCCAACCCAATATATATACAAATGTTTTTCAAGACAGGTTCTCACTATGTTATCTAGGAACTCACCCTATAGACCAGGCTGGCCTCGAACTCAGAGACCACCCTTTCTCTGCCTCTAGAGTGCTGGGATTAAAGGCATGTGGCACCACCAGCCAGCTTCAAAATGTTAGTTTGTTTAAACTGAGAAATTTTCATTTAAAAATGAAATTCAGACAGGTAAGGAGGGGGTGCTAAGTGTATAGGTCAGCGGTAGAGTGCTTGTCTAGTATGTGTGAGGTTCTGGGTTCTGTCCCTGGTACTGGGAGAGAGGGAGGGATGGGGAAGGGAAGAGGCATTTCCCACTTCCTTAGAACAGTGGTAAGTCCAGTGGGTCTGCGCTGCACCCCTGCCCCATGATGACAGGGCTCTGACAATGATGATATATACAGTCTCATGCTCCTGGGTTCAGACCTGGCCCCTCCCACTCCTCCATTCACCTGCTAGAAGTATCCTTATTCATAAGCTAAACTTGAAACGAGCTCAGCAGAGTGGGTACCTGTGTCTAGGGCTTCTGTTTCAGCAGCCATAACCCCCAACCCAGAACCTCCTTCCCCATGTCCCCAAATACTCTGGGCAAATCTTGTTATACTCAAAGAAGGTAGTAAATGGGCCTGACACAGCCCAGCCACTGCATAGGGAGCTGCACACACCCCAGGTCTGCTCTGCAGCAAGTGCCCTTCTTAATGGCTTTAGTCACAACCCGAGAGACCCTTGGCTCTATCTCACCTCCGGCAACATCGGTGGGTTTCTATTGGCAGCCCAGAGGTTGCGGCTTTGGCTAGGGCTTGGATGCTGACAAGGCATTTGAAGGCCAGGGCAGCCAGTGGCCAGAGCTGGAACTTCTGATACGCAGCAGGGGCCAGCTGGGGTTGCTCCAGGCCCTCATCTGAGCTAAGACTACGCATCTTCCTCCTTGAGCACCCCTCCCTACCCAGCCTACAGTCAGTCCCAGTATCCACTGCAGGGAGCAGTGTTCATTGAGAACAGCCCCCGCATCACAGTTCTGCTTAACAGTACCCTCCCCAATACTGCCTTCACAATGAGTGCTTAACTAACCAAGTCTAGTGCATAACTGGTGCCCACCAGACCTGGTGACTGAATAAATTACTGGATCCCTGTTTCATAGATGAGGAAGATGGGGGGTCACACACATCCCAGTGTAGCAACTCTGGGCTCCTTATGAAGAATGGCTCTGGGCCTAGGAACTGGGCCACCATACTGTCTGCTGATCAGGCCTTGCAGGCTATGGGATGGTTGGGAAGCACCAATTTCCTACTATGCTGGAACCTGACCATGGCAGAGGCTCCCTCCTGAGCTTGTCAGAGAAATGGCTTTCCAGGAATTCTGTGTATAGAATCTGGGACCCGAGCTGAGCCCTTTTTCTACACTTCACCTCCGTCTCCTTGTTCAGTGTCCTCAAAACATAACCAGCAGGGTGGTGGTTCCCTTTATCTCTACCTCGATAGCAGCAGGTAATAAGGAGGAGAGGGGCCTTATGGGGGCGCCTCAGTCTACGAGGTTGTGATTTTCTTGAGGGACCTTTAGGTTTGAAAACCTTTGCAAGTGTGCAAGTGCATGCCTCCCCCACAACACTTTCTGAGATAACCACATCCTGGTGCCATCCCCCAGACATCCGCAGAAACCACAGTACAGACTGGCTGGGGGTGGGTGGCAGCTGACATTGGGCACCTACTGTGTGCCAGCATCTACCAAGGACTTGCCTTGTGTTAGCTCAGGAAATCTCCCTGCAGCCCTGGAAATGGGGGGAGGGGTGGCCCAGCAGCTGAAGTTCCCTCCAGCTTTGCTAAGTGTGAGAAGTGACTTGCCCAGGATCACTAAAAAGCATTTAGTAGGTTGAGACCAGGATTGGACCCCAGGCTGGGAGTGCCCACTCTTCGGGGCTGCTTGAGGAAGATTTCAGATTACACTGTGAGGATGGGAGACTGGGTGGAGTGGGGGTTGGGGGATGATTGTTCATGTCCTGGCCTTACCGGGTGGGCTGTGTTTTTTTTTTTTGTTGTTGTTTTTGTTTTGTTTTTGTTTTTTGTTTTGTTTTTCGAGACAGGGTTTCTCTGTAGCTTTGGAGCCTGTCCTGGAACTAGCTCTTGTAGACCAGGCTGGCCTCAGACACACAGAGATCCGCCTGCCTCTGCCTCCCGAATGCTGGGATTAAAGGCCTGTGCTTTGGGTGGGCTGTGTTAACACCTAGGTGGGTCTCCTTCCCCTGTGGAACCTCAGATTTCCTTCCCTCATGTCTAATCAGAGGGACCGCTGCTGTGACTCTTCAAACCCTGCACCGCCGGTTTCCCAGGTACAAGTTTCCCAGGTTCTTCCTTACGGATGTGGGCTCACCAAATGTAAGGGGAGACCCAGTCACTTAGCGGCACCTTGGCCACCAAAGAGAGAGGCTCAGGGCCCCTCACCCATGTTCAGTCCTAGTCTACAGACAGCCTCGAGGAAGCTAAAGGTCCCCTTAGGCTCTTCCCGCAGCCTTCCTTCCCAGGCCTCCTGGAGATGAGATGCGACGCGCCCCCTGCGATGTTGACAGTTCCTGCAGATTCTCACACTCCTCAGCATATCTGGGGACTGGAAGTTGGGGGGCCTGACCAGGGAACCCTCACAAAAGGATGCAAGGCAAGGGCACAGGCAGTTAGGACAGCCAGGGTGCTGAGTGTGAAAGTGAGGGGTGTGTATGTTGTGCGGGCTCAGGGGAGGCGTGTAAACAGCGGGATGAACCGCGTGTGTGCACACGGGAGCCGGGCGAGCCGGCACCAGGCGATGCGCAGTGCGCGGAGTGGCTGGGCCGGGGAAGGGCGCCCGGCGTGCTCTGTGTCCCGCGTTGGTGTGCCAGAGCGGCGCGGGGGTGAAGACGCACGGAGTGTGAGGGGCCCTGGATGCTGGGCGCAAGAAAAGGGACTGCGTGCGTCCGTCCGTGCCCAGGGCGCCTGTGCCTGCAGCGCTCTGGGGGTAGGCCGGGGTGCGTACTCACCCCGGGTTCCTCCGTGGGGCCGCGGGTCCGACTCACTCCCGTCTCTGCCTCTGCTCTGCTGCTCCAGTGCCGGCCTCCCGCCGTTGGCTAACACAGGAGCCGGACTGCCAGCCGCTACGCCACCCCTGCAGTGTCGCAGGCACCCTCCTCGCGCCGGAGCAGCGCTGCACAGATCGGGGGGCTCCACGGGGCCCGGCGGCCGAATGGAGCAGCGCCGCAGTCCGGGCACGCTCCCAGGAGCCCGCCGCGCGCTCCCTCGCGCTCGCCCGCCTGCCCGCCCGCCCGCTCCTTCTTGAATTTAAAGTGACAACCCCGAGCGCTCTCTCTACTCAAGGGAGCGGAGCGGCGCAGTGAGAATCTGAGTCGGAGATCCCCAAGCGCGGGAGGGTTCTGGGGGGTGGCCAACCCCAACCTCACAATCGCGGGCCCGTGGACGTGTGGTGGGGAGCCATGCGCCCACCAGGGATGCCCCTGCTCCCCTTCTAGGCCTCAGTTTCTTTATCTGTAAAATGGACTCAAGGGAGCCACAAGAAAGGAGACCAGCGGGCAGCCCAGCTAGTAGTTGTCACTTCCATAATTGAGTTGTAATTCTAGGCTATACCAGTCCCGGTCTCTTACCGACATCATCTCTTGTAAACTTTGCAATGACCTCATCTCATCCGTGGCCACGCTTTTTTTTTTTTTAAGGCCCAGGGTGGATACCAAGGTCACAGTGCCAAATGTCAGAGTCAGAACTTGAACCTGAATCTTTGTGACTTTCAAAGTCTCTCTCTCTCTCTCTCTCTCTCTCTGAGATATGATCTCTCTATATAGTCCTGGCTGCCCTGGGATTTACTATGCAGATCAGGTTAGCCTCAAATTTATAGAGATCCACCTGCCTGCCTCTGCCTGCCAAGTGCTGGGATTAAAGGCGCATGACATCACACCTGACTCAAGGCCTTTATTTTTAACCTCTTTGTTTTTTTTTTTTTCGTTTTTCGAGACATGGTTTCTCTGTAGCTTTAGAGCCTGTCCTGGAACTAGCTCTTGTAGACCAGGCTGGCCTCGAACTCACAGAGATCCGCCTGCCTCTGCCTCCTGAGTGCTGGGATTAAAGGCATGCTTTTAATAGCACCCAGCTATTTTTAACCTCTTAAGGGTCGTACTTTCTCTTCCAGAGGAATGAATGAATCATTCAGGAGATATTTATGACGCCCTCACCCAGGCTCTCGGCACAGTTCCAGGCGTGGGCGATCTTCCATCTTCCGGGAACAAGGGACAGGTCCTTCCACTGCCTGTGCAGTCTGGCAGGGAGACAGGTCGGTATTAGGAATGGCTAGGTGATGCGCGTGGCAGGGAAGGGCGGGAGGAACAAGTGTTCCAGACACAGTAACCAGAACAGCAGGCTGGAAAGGCGCTGACTAGGCCTCAGGGAGGATCTGGGGTATAGTAGAGAAGCTGAGAATATCCGGAAGAGCCAATATGGGAAGGTTGGGTTGTCTGGAAGCTGTGTGTGGGTACTGACTTCCCAGTAGAGGTTAGGACTGTGCGTCTTTGTGGAGAGCAGATAGACAAACTTGGTCCAGAAGACCAAAGGGAGGCTGTGACTTCACCCTCACCTATAGGGGCCACCTTTATTTTTAACGACCTGAAAGAAAAAGAAAGGACATTATGTACTGTGGACGTTTGGTGCCATTTCCCATTTAACTACTTCATGGCTGCTTTGGTAAGACTGAACCCATTTTTTTTTTCTCTTCTATTTATTTATTTATTTGGTTTTTCAAGACCGAGTTTCTCTGTAGTTTTGGCACCTGTCCTGGAACTAGCTCTTGTAGACCAGATTGGCCTCGAACTCACAGAGATCGGCCTGCCTCTGCCTCCCAAGTGCTGGGATTAAAGGTGTGCGCCAACACTGCCCGGCATCTTTTAAATTTTAAAAATTATTCTATGTGTATGTGTGTGGCTGGATGTATGTATATGTACCACATGTAAGCAGGTATCCAGGAGTCCAGAAAAGGGTAACAGGCCCCTTGGGACTGGAGTTGCAGGTAGTTGTGAGATACCCCAGGTGAATGCTGGGAACTGAACTCTGGTTCTCACAGGAAGGCCTGTCAAATGACTAGGTTACTGCCTTGGGAGGGCCTAGGTATGTAGGCTGATTTTAAGAGCTTCTGTTGGAAACCAGGCGGTGGCATGTGCAAAGATACTGCAGTAGTGCCACACCATGACACTACTGTGTACTGTGTTGCAAAGAGAAGAAACAAACAACGCACTCCACCGGTGAATCATGAGGGGTTGCACAAACAAAGCTTTGTAGCAGGCCAGACACCAAAGAACGCATAGCTGTCAGAGTCCATTTATAGGACATTCACAAACAGCAAAACTATTCTTTGCTTTTAGAGGCTGGGATGATAGTTCCCATGGGATGGGTGATGTAAAGAAACCTGAGGAGGCTGTGAGGGTTTGGCTATGGCTTGAGTGTGCTTCCCCAAAGTCATGTGATGGAGCTCGGCCTCCAGTGTGTGAATATCAGGAGGCAACAGGACATTTAAGAGCTGTGACCTAGAGGGGGGTTGGTGTGGGGAATCCTTCTGTATATGTGTTGCTTTTATTGGTTAATAAATAAAGTTGCTTCAGTCAGTGGCTTAGCAGAATAGAGCTAAGTGGGAAAACTAAACTGAATGCTGGGAGAAAGAAGCAAAATCAGAGAAGCCACCGCCAGAGAAGGAGGATGCAAGCTGCCAGCTGAGAACTATTCCCGTAGGTCATGACCTCATGGTGATGCACAGGTTAATGGAAATGGGTTAATTTGGAATATAAGAGCTATCTAGAAATACACATAAGCTATTGGCCAAACAGTATTGCAAATAATATAGTTTCTGTGTGATTATTTCAAGTAGGGGGTTGGGAAATGAACTAGTAGACTCCAACAACAGGAGGCTATTAGACGACTGAGGGTGTTGGGGACTGTGGATCCCCAGATCCTGAATTTTCGGTGACCCCCTGCTTGCAGCTGCTCTGAGCAAACAACTTGTTTTTCAGCTGCTGTGAGCCTCAGGAGTTCCTGATGGCAGGGGAGTGGTTTCTAGTGGGCTTGCACCCGAGAGTTAGAGCATGGCCATTAGTCAAAGAGACCCTATATAAGCTGCCCTGGACCACAATAAAGTGAACATTCTTGGCTGTCTGTGTGTGTTTTTCAATCTCCAGCCCCTTGCCTGACTCGCAAACTGTACCGCAGCATATAGCCCGTACAATAGGCGGGCTGCTACATGAGGGTACTGCCCTTAGAAGGGATTAAAGAGTTTCTCAGAAAGTCATCAAAAGTCTTCCAACCAAAAAAAGCCCAGGACCAGATGGTTTCAGCTCAGAATTCTACAAGACTTTCAAAGAGGAACAAATACCAATACTCCTCAAATTATTCCATACAAGAAACAGAGGGAACATTGCCAAACTCTTTTTATGAGGCTACAATTACCCTGATACCCAAACCACAGAAAGACAATACTAAGAAAGAGAATTACAGACCAATCTCACTCATGAACATTGACGCAAAAATACTAAATAAAATACTAGCAAATCAAATCCAAGAACACATCAGAACCATCATCCACCATGACCAAGTCGGCTTCATCCCACAGATGCAGGGATGGTTCAACATACGAAAATCTGTCAACATAATCCACCATATAAACAAGCTGAAAAATAAAAACCACATGATCATCTTATTAGATGCTGAAAAAGCATTTGACAAAATACAACATCCCTTCATGATAAAAGTCTTGGAGAGAAAAGGGATACAAGGATTATACCTAAACATAATTAAGGCAATATACAGCAAGCCAACACCCAACATCAAACTAAATGGAGAGAAACTCCCAACGATTCCACTGAAATCAGGAACAAGACAAGGTTGTCCACTCTCTCCATACATATTCAAATAGTTCTTGAGGTCCTAGCTAGAGCAATAAGTCACCAAAGGGAGATCAAGGGGATACAAATTGGATACACTGTTTGCTGATGATATGATAGTTTACATAAATGATCCCAAAAGTTCTACCAAGGAACTTCTACAACTCATAAACACTTTCAGCAATGTAGCAGGATACAAGATTAACTCAAAAAAATCAGTAGCCCTCCTGTACACAGATGATAAAAGGGCTGGGGAAGAAATCAGAGAATCAACACCCTTCACAATAGCCACAAATAGCATAAAATATCTCGGAGTAACTCTAACAAGTGGAAGACTTGTATAACAAGAACTTTAAATCTGGGGCTGGAGAGATTGCCCAGTGGTTAAGAGCTTTGCTCTTCCAAAGGTCCTGAGTTCAATTCCAGCAATCACATGTGCTCACAACCATCTGTAATGAGATTTGGTGCCCTCTTCTGGCCTTCAGGGATGCATGCAGGCAGAACACTGAATACATAATAAATAAACATATCTTTTTTTTTTTAAAGAACTTTAAATCTTTGAAGACAGAAATTAAATGCGGGGTGGTGGTGGTGCACGCCTTTAATCCCAGCACTCGGGAGGCAGAGGCAGGCGGATCTCTGTGAGTTCGAGACCAGCCTGGTCTACAGAGTTAGTTCCAGGACAGGCTCCAAAGCCACAGAGAAACCCTATCTCGAAAAACCAAAAACACTTTGTCCAAAATTAGGTTAAAAAAAAAGAAAAAGACAAGCCAAAAAAAAAAAAAAAAAAGACACCAGAAAGTGGAAAGACCTCCCATGCTCTTGGGTAGGCAGAATTAACAATGTAAAAATGGCAATCTTACCGAAAGCAATCTACAGATTCAACGCAATGCCTGTCAAAATCCCAGCAAAATTCTTCAAAGACCTTGAAAGAACGGTACTCAACTTCATTTGGAAAAGCAAAAAACTGAGAATAGGGCTGGAGAGATGGCTCAGAGGTTAAGAGCACTGACTGATCTTCCAGAGGTCCTGAGTTCAATTCCCAGCAACCACATGGTGGCACACAACCATCTATAATGATTTCTGGTGCCCTCTTCTGGCCTGCAGCAGACATGCAGACAGAATACTATATACATAATTAATAAAATAAATCAAAAAAACAAAACAAAACAAAACCTCAGAATAGCCAAAACAATCCTGGGCAATAAAAGAACTTCTGGAGGCATCACAATCCCTGACTTCAAATTCTACTACAGAGCTACAGTACTGAGAACAGCCTGGTACTGGCATAAGAACAGACAGGAGGACCATTGGAACCAAATCGAAGACCCGGATATCAATCCACACACACATCATCGAACACCTGATATTTGATAAAGAAGCAAAAAATATCAAATGGAAAGAAGAAAGCATATTCAACAAGTGGTGCTGGCATAACTGGATATCAACATGTAGACAAATGAAAATAGACCCCTATCTATCACCATGCACAAAACTCAAGTCCAAATGGATCAAAGACCTCAACATAAAGCCAGCCACACTGAACCTTATAGAAGAGAAAGTAGGAAGTACACTTGAACACATTGGCACAGGGAACCACTTCCTAAATAGAACCCCAGCAGCACAGACACTGAGAGAAACAATTAATAAATGGGACCTCCTGAAACTGAAAAGCTTCTGTAAAGCAAAGGACATGGACAACAAGACAAAATGACAGCCTACAGAATGGGAAAAGATCCTCACTAACCCCACATCAGACAGAGGTCTGATCTCCAAAATGTACAAAGAACTAAAGAAATTGGACAACAAAAGAACACATAATCCAATAAAAAAAATGGAGTACAGACCTAAACAGAGAACTCTCAACAGAGGAATCTAAAATGGCTGAAAGACACTTAAGGAAATGTTCAACATCCTTAGTCATCAGAGAAATGCAAATCAAAACAACTCTGAGATTCCATCTTACACCTGTTAAGAATGGCCAAGATCAAAAACACTGATGACAACTTATGCTGG